>JAYMSP010006785.1:0-11033 GCA_036897095.1 Plantago elongata
ATATATATATATATAAACGAAAATTCTCAAAAAATCAACCCGTGCCCCTTTCATGTTAATTTTGAAAAAATTCGGAAATACTATTATTATTTTTTTTACCCCGTATTCGGTGGAAGGCTTGGTGCATCCGCCCCTGATCAAGTTGTCCTCTTTTTGCTTACAGTGAAAAAATGGCAAGTCAGGTGAGCAATTTAAACAAGTATGTCGTGTTGTTAAGTTAACTGTTATTCTCACCAAGCTCTCTGCAGTTTGCACTCAATCAAACTCGTAAACATACATAAGTGGGTGTTCACATAAGTAACCTTTTAATTTGTTACGTGTCAGACGCAAATGCAATATTGGAACATAATAATGGGACAGTTTAAGAACTTACCTGATTACTCTAGTAGAATTGTTTAGCGGAAGTTCAATAAACCCTTCTCATGCCGCGTGCGTGGTTGATTCACAAGAACGATAAACTCAAGACTCGTTGATTTAAAAGAACATCAAGATTTGACTCAAGACTCGTTGATTCAGCAGAATACCGAGAATTGATGGATCAAGATTCGTTGATTCATAAGAATACCGAAAATTGACAGATTTGGAGGAACACCTCACTTTTTTATATAAACTCAAAACTGCTCTTACAAAATAATGAGGAGGTACTTAAATAGCTAGTAAACTCTAATCCTAGTTGATACCAGAATACTTGAATAACAAAAATATTCTAATAAATCAAAAAAATATAACTTTGACCCTTGACATTCTAAATCTAATTAAACGATATTCGTTCCACATCACCTTCTCTAATCCGTTGGTATGTTCTAAAACAACCGGATCATCTCGATCTCGAACAAATTAATCGCACTGAATATTTCTGAATCAAATTCATGATATGCAGTACGTATTTACCTCAGTTTTACATCAGAAAATCAAGCAATTATATTATACAGTACTTGCCTTATATAACGCGTTGAAATCATGATAACATGAATACACCCGAACGTTTAGGCAATATTCAATTCATGAGTAAAAAAATTATGTAGTGATAGACATAATTCACTCATTTTAATTTTTATATGCAGACAAAAGAGTACTCCTGGACACGGGGAATAGTCGATTAACATGTCCACTGCGTGTATAAACCGTAGATTGTGCTTCTTTTTCGGCAGAGAGGCTAACACAATTACACACCCAATATTGCTCCTGTATCTGTCCAATTTGATCCCATCTAGAATATCAAAACTAGAGTATGGACTGTATTCAATTATTCTAATTCTTTTAATTCTCAGTATTCAATTGTAGTGGATTTTAGCCTCTTAAATAGATCAAAGATTTCAATAACAGTTTAAAAGCTAGTTCATATTGTATATATATGCGTGTGAAACTCATTCATTTATATTGAGCAATAGATTTTGATGGCTAGATTTAGAACTTGGATTGATAGCGCGCACACTAAACAATAGTATTCATGTATCAGATTTTAAGATGCCAATATGGTTGATCATACTTCACGATTTTAGGTTTCCAATCTTAACATACTAGCTCTTTGTATTTTAGATATTCATACTTTACTAGCCCCAATATTTTTTCCAGTAAATCTTTGTGCCTGTACTTTTACCAGCAAGGTTAACCAAATGTATTTTATTTTAATGCTATAGTGACTCAATGTATGTTGTTAGAAAAAACTCTTTATTAAAATTTCCTTGACTCTAAAAGAATACTGAAAATTGATATATTTTGAAGAAATTTTATTTTTTATAAATCAATCAAAATATGAGAAACAATAATGTCTAAGAATACTTAAATACTGAAAGACCTAGCTAACTCAAAAGGAATGTTGATACAAAATGAGTTCTAATAACCTATGAAAAATTACAACACGCATCCAAAACTATGAAAATTGTGATTTTAACCACTAGACGACCTCAGTTTGCTCTTGGACGTCTTCATCATGGTAAAGCGACGATTCTTGCTTAGAACACTGTTTTTGCATGGAAAACACAAAGAGTCTAAGACTTTGTCGAAATATGACACTTCCTCTTCCTGTTTAGCTTCAAATGATCCAATTTCTATATAAAAAACTCCACGAATTAATTGTACCACATCATATAGTTCTACTTGTATCTCATAATAGGATTCTAGACCAAAATCACTACAAACATGTACATTGCACCAAACAAACAAAATGCTTGAATTGAGTTATTTTTACATAAATATTCATTTTTTAAAATAAAAATTCAATTATAATTGAGTTGTTCTAATTGAAATTCTAATTCAACCCGTCCACAAATTGTAAGAGATGGAATCTCCCTGAGTAAGATGATTAGTTGAATTGTGTCCCACAAGAAACGAAACTAGTAATAAGGTAAAGAAGCAATTCAAGTCAGAGTGCATGGCAATGCCATCATCAATAATAAATAAAATTAATAATGATCGACATTACAAATAATTGTTGAATTCGTATAAAGTTAAAAACAGTAAACGAGGTCTCATAGGAACGTAAACCATTCACATGCACGTAGCAGCAGGAACTTTATATACAATAGTAGTAGTAGTAGTAGTCGTAGTAGTAGTAGTACATAACACGATCATTTAATAAATTGACCATCACCATGGTCGATCGACAGATCAATTTCTACATACAGTACTGAACTAAGCACAGATGATCGTGACCTGTATTCTCATGCTATTCACGCCATTTTTTTGATTGATTTTGATTTTCCCACTCAGTTTTAGACCATTATATATCTTTGCCGTACTGCAATTATATGAGTTGTCGTGATGAAATTAATTCAATCAACATTACATTCCGTTTAACTGTGCATTTGCTGTGCTGTTCCTTTCCCAAACCGAGTTGGCAACTGGGCCTACATGGGCCTCCATTTTAATTCCGTGTATGGAACCTGGACACCGATTCGTGGGCTTTAATCATTTCAATGAAATATATGGGCCGTGCGTTTAAATTTAGTAGCCCATATCACCATTAATGATATTTGTCCGCGTCACTTATGGTTATATATATGATAGTGTCAAATATCATTACTTATTCATTAATTTATAAATATTATTGATATTTCAAGCGATCAATGCATGGCCGGTGTCTAATTAATTATTTTATTTGGAAAATGAATATCATTATCTTTTGCTATCTATATAGTCTCTAATGTATTTCCTCAACGTAGATACACAAGTAGAATACTGTATCACTTGCATCAAAATTGACAAATTTTATATGATTTTATTAAGTTACTCATGGTAAATTTGAGGTTGGGTAGAATTTTTTCATATTTTAAAAATATCCCAGTAGGCCATCACCCATATGGGTGTCACGACATTTGAACCTTATTGTTGAACATTAGAGCCTTGTAATAATAACTATATATCATTGGCTTATAACTTTATAATAAAAATTTTGGGAGCAATGCAGGGTGCTACCTCGTTGGAATATTTTTTTGCTACAGATATGCATTAAATTATATTTGTATAACTATTGTAATAGGTACCCTCCGGACCGTTTTATATAGAGACATTTTAGTAATTTTGCATAGGCTTAACCACAATCATACAATATCATTCTAGCGCAGCTTGTGTGAGTTACTCATACCAGACTGGCTGGTCATTACAATCATTTTGTGGTTGATATTTTTCTTGGTTTCATTAGTATACTAAGGTTTTCTTTTTGTCCAGGTATGGGTTGCTACTTTGCCTTGGTGATGACTCCAGTTTTGTTGCTGTTCCTACCAGGCTGAGGCACCAATTGTCAGCTTGTAGCTGATGGCAATTACGTCCTTATCGTCCGAAACATAGGTGCATTCTAATTACTAGTCGACCTCTACGACCCCGTCAATGACCTCCTCCATCCCAGCATTACATGTAAATGTGGATAAATAGACTTTCATCTTGAAGCCAGATTCACGCATGCGACGCTAATAGGTGTGTAAGAGTGGTTCATCATCCTCATAATCATCAACATGTCGGGGTATTTGGAATTGATATCGAACTAAGGGTCAACATCGTGGAGTTACGACGCGCTCGGCATGGGGGCAGACCCGAGACTCACCAGTGAATATAAAGTGGGTGAAAATGTATATATTAGTACGGTAGTGGCAGCATGCGAAGCCAGTGCACAAGTAATCTCGTTTTTTCAACACATTTATACAACTTACACTAGATCTCAGAGTTACTGATGAGGTTGCACGAAATACAATATCCAAGTCAAAATGTTACAGTAAATTAGTCAAATTCTTCATATCACGTTAGCAAATTGGTCCAGGCAATAAAACAAATGTTCGTTGCAAGTCGCAACATCTTCTTCAGCAGTTTTTCAAAAGAGAAAACAAAGCACAAGTTAACAGGCTTGAAACTAAAATGCCATCACTTCTCGAATTTCCGTCCGATTTCGACAAGCATAGTCAACAGAGCTTCACACATTTCACTCGCATCTGGTTCAGCAGGATTTTTCTTCCAAGTTGAGTAGACAATCCAAGAATGATCCAGCTTACGGTCAGGCTTCACGACAACCGACCCAGGAACTTCTGCATCACGACATGTCACAAGGCCATCACTCTTCTCCCCATACCGCAGTTGCAGATGGAGTGAAGAGAGAGCCATTGCGGCAGATACTGGAACTATAACAGGCACTTTTCGTCCAGCAAGTGCAGCTTCCTCTTCTTCCTCCAGTCTAAATCGGGGAAGCCAGGGAAGTTCTGCATGTGCGATGTGGGACATTGTGGCAATAACACCTGGGGCAACACTAGCTTCTGAGTGGAAGGACACGAGGGGGATGTTTTCTGGGAGTCTGTGGTTTTTGATGAATTCCTTTCGCTTCTCATAGGTCAGATCCTCTAGTGCTCTTATGTCACCCTAGGAGTAAACATGTTACTTCTTGAAGGTGAAATAATAATTATAATAATAAGTTATCGCATTTAGTCATCAGTACAAGAACAAGAATGCACCTTGATCAATTTGCACAATAAGAACTCCATAATCCTACGGGTTTCTTTGTCAGCAACTTGACCCTCACGAAGAATATCAGATGCTATAGGCGTACCACCATAAGGACTCTGTACTAGTGCCAATCCAGCGACTTTATCTCTCAATTCTAATGAATAAATCGACAGTGCCGCCGCAGCATCCACCCCACCTTTGCTGTGACCAAGCAACATTACACGTTTACCAGATCCCCAGTATAGCTCCTCTATGTACTGCTTCAGTTCCCAAGCATTGTGTTCCACTGATGCCTTCAAAACCATAACATTAAAACAAATGTAAATATTTGCTTGACAAAAAGGGAAATCAGGACGGATGCAGCGAAGTAAAGTAGCAGGAAAATAAAGTACCTCACTATGAATTTTAGCAATATGACAAGCAAGACCCATCTTCGAAAAGAATCGCTTACAGCTCACAAAATACAAAGGGCCATGATTGCTGAAAAGCCCTATAAGTTAAAAGATAGTTTATCAGGAAATGATTATGCAATGGAGATTGAAGACGGAGCTATAGAAGTTTCTAAACCTGGAATGAGCAGGTAAACAAAAGAATCAGGTAGTTTGTGAATCCCATTCCTAGACAATACAACAAGTACATCGGATCAGAGATGCTCTTGTAGAGTTCCATGAGAAAACATGCTATCAAGAAAATAGTTCATGCATGAAAACATACTAAGTGATATCTTGTATGGTTGAAAATAAAAATATGAACAAGACTTTGTAACAACCAGCAATTATATATGTGTGTCGCATTCACTAAATGCTATCACCAACTCAAACAATAATATAATACCTTATGTCTCGTAAAAGATCTCGGAACCTATCCGAACCATCCTCCACAGGCGCCATTCCAGGAGCACATTGCAACCAACCGATGTCACCAGAAGACCCTTGCAGGGTTGTAAGCACTCGCGACAACATGCTAGAGAAAATTACACTAATAATTAGTAATACTCGAAGAGTCTAATTGTTAGTTAACAATTATTAAGGGGTTCTGTCACTGATTGTAGCTAGCTTTGAGAAACAGAGAGAATTCTTTTACCTCCTCAAACAATGTCGAAAACGTGTTACATGATAACAAGAACATCTCCATGTGAATTCAAAACATAATACAGGAAGCATCAACCTACAATCATGTGAACCAACTGCATTTAAGTTAGGAAAGGGATGGAATTGTGGAAAGGAACAATAGCTAAACTTGTGCAGCCTCAAAGTCATTGCAGAATCACAGCATTAGATCATTATCTTTACCCTTTAAAAATGAAGTTGACACCTCTACTGCAATTTCTATTTACAATTTCTAATCCTGAACTTATGATCGACTGATTCTCAAGATTTGAGGGAGCATCTCTTTCCTGATTGCCGAAATCTGTCTTGGAGTTGCTATATCTTGGAGGTGAAGTACAATCATGAGAAGAAAAATGCTGATCATCGCAGGTCCTCGATGTTTGGTGTTGGACGTAAGAATTGTAACCTGGATATTCTATGTATCTACTCACATCTCTTGCGACAAGATCCTCTGTGATAATGGTTGAGAAACAAATTAGAGATATATTGAGATGATATTACGGCATTAAGTGCGATATGGTTGAGGGGAAAAGATAGCAAACAGAAAAACTTACCCAAAAATTGGATCAATCGGTGAGTTAAATAGGATGTTAAGTTCAACAGACGAGAAAAAATATCATCCATATTTGCACCAGGACAGTGACAGTTCGCGTAAAGGTTATAATCTGTTAGAGTGCTACAGAATGCTTCACAAGTGCACGTGCACAAGGCCTGCAAACAATGTCAAAACTTTGATTGCACCGCAGGCACACAGAAATTATAGAACAACAAATCTGAATTTAATAGTTTGCCTCATTCACAATTACATATACAAAGTTACTCCGAAACATAGATAATTAGGACTTAGTTCAAGAGAGAAATGAAAGGCATTAGATATGGGCTAAGAAAAGAGAAAGACACCGAATTGGGAAATCATCATCTGTATGGCCTAAACTCACCGAATTGGGAGTGACATTGAACATTTGACACATGCGGCCCAATTGGAGACATTCACGTCCTCAGCCCTGAAGCACAAGATAAAATATTGAATTATAACTCCAGGGCAACTGGGTCTACAAGTTACGAGACAATACTCGAAGACAAAATGACAAATACTGCATGTTCATTCAAGATGGCAAAAACTTGTACTATTAGATATTCTAACGTTTATACACAGCTTAGATATTAGGAATGACTTAACCACCACCTATCCATAAGTTAGGCGCCTTCCAAAAATTTCCACACCTTAAATATTTATATCATCCACCACACACGTGTTAGGCGTCTTCCTCTAATTTGCATCCCTCTAACAGTTGGACATTTTGATACAAGTTACTCGCATTCAAAATCTATCAGTGAATTATACGACCACTAAAACATTTTTAAGTCTTAACTGCACCTAAACATCAGAGCATAACTTTAAATCCTCTGCTCTATCAGATAATTTTAAAAGCTAGACCACCAGCACACATTGGAAAGAAATTAGAATTTTGAACTATTAATGGGACGCTAGTAAAATAAAATAAGTAGATTGAGTACACCCCAGAAGTTCTAAGTTTCTATTAGGTCAACCAAATGAATTCCACAAGGGCATAGACTTCCTAAATCACAAAATCAGACTCAAGAGTTAGGCAAGCCTAACTATAGGTTGCAATCCTAGTTGAACTTGCAAGGCATGAGCTCGAATCTCCCATGTGGGATTCGAAGGTCAGGGACCTAATTCACAAGCTAACTGTTGAATTGCCCGGAATTCTGGTAACAAATTCAGCAGACTAGTGTGGTATCACTCTGCTATACTTAAAGCTAAGGGATTTAAGAACCCTAGATTAAGATAATCTAAATAAGTTAATTCTCCATGGAAAGCTAGGTAAAAGATTCAAATAGACAATACTCAATAACTAAGTTTCAATCCCAATATGCCATTAACTAACATGGACTACAAGAACTAACAAATTATAGATCAATTAAGACAAAACCGGCTGCAGATAAAGTGTGAGAAATCATATACTTACAGAAAGCTCTTGAGACATGCAATAGGTTTGGTCCCAACTATTGGATAAGCAGATTTAATATGGCTGCCGGTTATATAAAGGTACAGAAATGGAAAAGACAATCTACCCAGATCCTCAATTACCAATAAAGAATGCAACTTGATCCAAGAAACACCTTAATGTTTACTCTACTACTACTACAAGTGAATAATTTATTCTCTTGGTCAGAATAAAGTAAATGCAGATCGGGAAATTGAAGAAATGGGTAACTAGTAGCGTAAAGGTAGTGGGTGAAAAATGCAATCTTTTGTGGATGATGATACCTGTTAGCAGTGGCCCACCTGCAGTGAGCAATGGCCATTCATGAATTCAAAATCTGAATTGAGAAATGGGGTTGGTTGCTTCTTTCTTCTTCTTGCAGAAAGCTCTCAAGAATCTCAACCCCAATTGATTACTTTACCAACTTGGAAACGGTGATTGTGCACAGTGGATTTGAGACAAATTCTCAGCTTCTGGGGGACACGTGTTTGTTTCCTATTAAACTGATTTTGTATAGTCAGCAAGGAGGAGAGTTGAAAATGGACGATCCATCACGTGTTGCTTTGTTTTCGAGGCTAATGCAAATTCAAATTTTTAAGTAGATACGCGATCGGTGCACGGACATGTCTACCCACGTTGATATACGAATCACATTAAGTATAATTTTAAAATTTAAGGTAAGTTGTTAGACACATGAAAAACATTTATTTTGCAACATATTCAACTTAAAAAAATAAACATTTAATTCATATATCTGGCATGTGCGTATTGAATATGAGAGCGATAAATAACACTTATTATATTTTTTAAAACATCAAGTAATCGAAATTAGAAAGGCATTACATGGTTTTAGATCTAAGGGCAATGCGTGCTAGCTATAACGTGAAAGTGTGACCCGGAGTTTTTAGGTGATCTAGGTTCCCGGCACATATGTATAGACTAAGCTGTCCTGGCTTTCTTTGTAGTAACTGGTATGCAAAGCAGTGGAGTTTTCAGTCTAAATCTTCATCACATCGATATATGCTCTCCCATCAAGCGGCCTCAAAAATCGTTCCTTGAGATAGTCCACCATGCTAATCCTTATAACTTTTGCAGGAGTGATCAGGCTTGCTGCAGGACCAAAATCACCATCGATCTTCGGGCTGAGAAATGCGGCGATGGAAAGACGCTCCTTTTCAGAATTCACGCTTGCTCTGTGCTCAATGCTTGTGTATGCACCATTTGTCACAATCTGTCGACTCAACAATACTTGTTGTAAACTTTAAACTCATAACTTATAAAGTTCCGTGCCTTGAGCCTTTATATATTGATGACTTATTAGTTGACATTTAGCAATATTCAAATAGCCCAAACCATTTACCTCCAAGATATCTCCAATATTGAAGATAAATGCGTTAGGGAGTGGTAAGATAGGAATCCAAACACCATCTTTTTTTATCTGGAGACCTTTCGTTTCATTGACTTCAAGGAGAATTGTGAGGCCAGCAGAATCGGAGTGGGGGTAGATACCTGTGACAAGTTCCGGCTGGGGACACGGAGGGTAATAATTCATTCTCATTGTCTGTGTCCCTTCGTCAAACAAACTTCTGATCTCTTCCTCCTTCATCTCTAAAGCTTTTGCCAATAGCTTCAGAATCTTTATTGCAAGAGTTTTGAGTTCTGTTGCATATCCTTCTATTGCATCCCTGCAAATAAAAAGTTATAAAACTCAATATGTATGGATTACTTGTGCAGTTATGCCCTATAGTTTCAAAAAAGTTAAAAGGAGATTTTTTTTCTTTTATCTTCCATGCTTCAGATTAATGGCAAAGGACTTGAGTTCAATTAAGAAGTAAGAAAACACCGCTGGGAGAGTCACTACTCAAAAAGGGTCCGATGATGCTCGGCTAGATTAGTCGCACAAGCGGATACCAGTGAGTTAAAAAGAAAAAAATTAGCATCCTGCGTTTTTTCATGATATCTAAGTGGCTCAAATTCGATATCTTATAACAGAAATCAAACCACTAATTGAGTGTGATGCTTTTCACTATTTGCGTCATTGTGTACGCTTACTTACCTGAATGGAACCGGGAGCTTGGGAATCAAGTGCTGCTTTCGCATACGAGCTGGTAAGGTGGCTATGAAGAACATGTCTGCCCAATCAAGCTTTTGCTCGTCTGAATAAACAAAGGCTTGCCCATAACCTTCAATTTCACCTGGTTTCTGCATATACTTCTCTTTCTCTTCAATAGGGAGATTGAAGAATTCTTGAGTTTCCAATTTCATTTTCTCCACCACTGCAAAGTCTACCCCGTGATTGATTAACTGCAACAATATTAATTAATTAAACTCCACAAATTAAGTTATGCTATGGAACAATTGACATCCATAATAGTAATACTACTCAATGTGGAGTCTAATCATATACTATAAATTCTCGAATACATACCTGGAAAAAACCCCATTGTTTGCATGCGTTGTGAAGTTTATGAAGTTCCATATCAGTTGAATCTCCATCGAGAAGAATTTTCATGTCGATGATAGGAAATTCTGATTGAACAGAGAAGACGACAGGATCAAGATCAGGGCGTACATACCGGGGAGGAACTGTGGATGAAACCTCCTTGGCCAACTCCTGCACAATTGGGACCTTGAGGGAACTGCCTGGTAATCCTACTGGTGGTTCCATACTGCAGCTTCACTTAATCCAGCTAACGACTACTTTGCCTCTTCAAACTTTTATTATGTGCTGCCTAATAATGTTAACAGAGTATATGTATTGGCATGCATCATATGATTTGCCATATATAGTTACCTTTCAAAAATCTTATCAATCACTTTATCCCTGTCAACTGTCATGTACAAAATAGTACTACTAATATCAAACTATGTTGAAGGCACATTTGAAAGAAAAACGAAAAGAGTGTGAGGGAAAAAACTCACAAAGGAGCTAACCTTTTTCAACAGTAACAAGTATCAAAGTAGTCTTGAATTCGAGGCTTATATA
>JAYMSP010006786.1:0-11033 GCA_036897095.1 Plantago elongata
AAATTGAAACTTGGAATCCGTTTGGGTACAATTTTCGGTGAGGGATGGCGGACTGATGAACGGTGGCGCACAGGGGGTGCACGCGGAGGAACGTGTTGACACGGCGGAGAGTGGGGAGCGAGAGGAGGAGTTTTCGAAATTGATGCCACAGAATTCTTGCTCGTTTTCGGTGTGTGAGCAACGGGAAGGGGGAATCAATCCATTTATAGTTGAATCGTGGAGGAGATGCAGGCGTGGTGGCACGAAGCATGTCCACCACGCGGCACACATGCTTCCCGGCCCGTGATGGCCGGTGAACCGGAGCGAGGAAGGAGGGGAAAGAGCCGATCGAATTGGGCGACTTGATTTGGGCACGAGATTTACCATGGAGGACCAATTGGGTTTGTGAAGGAGAAGAAGAAGTGAATTGGGGATGAAGAAGAAAATTAAGGGTATTACTGTCCTTTTACCATTATATACATCTGGCATCTTCTGGATCCCGAACGGCACTCGAATAAATTCCAGAAAAATGTAAAACCGATTCCTGTGTCCTTGAGTCGAACTTAAGCTATACCAAAATTAAATAAATATTTTTATTTTATAAAATTTATTATCATTTTATTGCGCGTTAATAATTTTCTGACGTTCTCGCGCGACGACTAATATCAAATTAACTCGAATATTCATAAATCCATTTAAAATGCTAGAACTAAATTTTTAAAGAATTTTCCAATGCGTACCGAATTTTCACGGTTGTTGCAGGTAACGAAATTAATTACAGGTAAGTACTGGATAAACCAAATCAATTACATCCAGGTCCTCATGTGATCCTCACGTGGCAGTCGTAAACTTAAGGCTATTTGGCAAATGCAAAATTTGAAATTCAAAGAGGGACAAAAATGACTTTTTCGGGTTTAAGGTCGCCGAAAGTCAAATTCATGGACCTGGATGTAATTGATTTTTATCTACTAAGACTTGCATGTCATTGTTGATCTGGGTGGTAGCCATCTGTAATAAACGAATCTAACAGGGGTGGTAGATGTAATTCATCCTTTTTAATATTACCAACTCATAAGTGAAAAGAGTATTTTCACTTTATTTGTTGGGTAAGTTGGCCTAGACCAACTTAAAATAAGCAATTTGTATGTAGATGTAGACCTTTTACTATTTCTTATAAGGTGTGAGGTGTCTCCATCATTTAATAGTTTAAGGAGTTGTGTGAGATAAATATAATCGTAAATATATAATATTTTTAAAAGAACGATGGAATACAAATATTTATGTGCAAAAATGAAATATATAGGCATGTATTAGCCTTGAGACTTGTTAATAGGTAAAATACCCACCCAAAAATCAAAAGTCCAAGACTACCTAGAAGCTATTTACATCATCTAAACAATTCTAGCTTGGTTTCTTTGAATTAACCCAATCAACAACCAAAACATTCACCTAGACTAATCATATTCACCATGGAGTAAGTATAGTAAAAGGAGACACTTTCTTATAGATTAGGAAAATCAGATTTTAATATCAAAAACCAGCCAAAAGAATCAATACACAATTTTTTTGGGTAAATCGAACCAAATCGGCTACATATAAAAAGAGAGAATCAAAAGATCAGATCCATTCTCATCGTCTTCACTCAACACCATGCGAGGAAACGACGCACCGGCGGACCCAATCGCCTCCTCCATACCACCGATCCACACGCCACCAGACCAGATCGCCTCCTTCACGCCACCGATCCACATCATCGGACTGATTCACCTCTTGTCGCCACCGATCCACCGTCATGCGCTCCATTTCCATCCAAAACGCATATCCGCGCCCCCGATCCCAACCGCCTCCGCTGCTACATCCTCCGTCGCGGCTAAAAAATATTGATCGAAGCGATGCGCCCACGGAGAGACGAACTGCACACTGTGGGATTGTGCGTTAGAGGTGCAGATCGAAAGTAGGAGCGGTGAATCTCTTGGTTTTTCCACAACATACAATCATCAGTGTCACATAAGCTTTTCTAGCCAATCCTTATCCCAATGAAGTTAATGTTGGAGTAGTCAGTAACTTTCAACCTCCTTTCTTTTCCCTTTTCCCCTTACAATTTGTTTGTTTTTTTATATCAATTGGTGTGAAACAGTGAGTGTTTGATGATAGTTTCAATAGTTTATGTTAAATAGTTTTATGGTCACTTTTATGGATTTTAGCATATCAATATTATTGTGATTGGTTTCTTAAAGTATTAACATGACCTGTTATAGTTTGAATATGCAGTGCTATAATTTTAATTTTAGGTATTACTAATTTTAGCTTAAGTATTAAATATAATTGCATATTATTATTTGTATATGTTATAGTTTAATACCTAATAGTGTAGTATTTAAGCATCAAATTTAGTTTTTTTTTAATGAAATATTCATGATTTAATTGTTGTAGTTTTATGTGCCATTGTTATAGTTTCAAATAACAACGTTATTGTTTTAAGCTATATAGGTTACAACTGTCTATAGCTTGTATTGCATATTCATGTCTTGTTAATGTTTTAAGTGACATTGTTATAATTTTACAAGTCACTCTGTTATGGTTTATAAATATCAATGTTACTCTTTTTAGCTTGTACTACATCTTATGCTTTGTTATTGTTTTAAAAGTAATCCTCACATTTTTAATATGCGATGTTATTGTTTTAAGCTTCATTGTTACTATTTTTAACTTATTTGTGTCTCTGTTTTACTGTTGTGCGTTTGTATGTTTTGTTATAATTTTAAGAGATTGCTATAGTTTCAAAAAATAGCGTTATTGTTTTAAGAGTTTGCATTGCATGTTTCCACTTTGTTGAAGTTTAAGTGACATTGCTATAGTTTTAAAGGTCACTGTTATAGTTTTTTGACATCAATTTTATTCTTTTTAGTTTGTGTTGCATAATCTGCACTTTTACTGTTTTAAGATGCATTATAATGTTTTAATCATTAATTTTACCATTTTTAGCTTATTTTGTATGTTCATTTTTGTCATAAGCACCAAAGTTATAGTTTTGATGAAAGTTATTATGATTTTAACTTTGTTAATTAATGTTTTAAACAGGTGTTAATGATGACATCGAGTTTGATGATAGGTCTATCAAATGTGTCATTGCATCATTGAAGTAGCAAAATGCAAAAAAAAACAAGAAGATAGGAAGCTGAAGTATACCAACGTGTTTAATCAAGAAAAGTCTATTTAACAACTCAATTTATCTTTGCATAAAAAACATTGAATGACCATTTATTTTGATTTTTTTGATATGTGAAACATTTTGATGATTGAATGTTTATTGCAATAGCATATATTTAAGTATCTTATTTTAAGCTTGTTTATTGTTGTTTTAATTGTCATCCTGAATTTTCGTAATTAGTCTGTCATCTAAAACTATAACATATCATTTAAACACTATCACATAGTTCTTTAAGACCATAACACCTCGTTTAAAAAGAGGTTAAAATAATGATTGAAGTATTAATACAGACGCATTAGAACTATTACATTATCTTTTCAAAAATAGTAAAATGCGTTAAAAGTGTAATTAACACTATCAATGTGAACAACTTAAAACCATAACATACATTATTAAAAACATAATGAGTGTCTTAACGGTTTTTAAGAAATTCAACCGGTCAGACTGTTAAAACTCAAAACCGCGTAAAGCCATAAAAAAACCTTGACTTTTCTAATTTTAAGGAAAATCTTACCTTTTCAATTCCTTTAGAAAATATATTTTGTACTGCATTTGTAAAAACTCTGAAGGAGTGTTGCGTGTGGTGTGAGGTTGTGAGCGGAAAAAATTTAAAATAACGTTTTTTAGTAGCCGGTTGCTGGAGAATAGAGAAGAAGTACTAAACAAAGTGCAATAGTGAACGACACTTTAACGAGTAGATTGACACTTTAACATGGCAATTAAAGAGTGATTTTTATTGTTGTAAATAGAGAAGAAATGTTAAATAAATTATAAAAGTTATACGACACTTCAAAAGTGTAATGACACTTTAACATGACAATAAGAGACTTATTATATTGTTTAAATAACATAAATGACGATTTCACACAAAAACAACAAACATGCACAATCAATAAACTGAATCAAAGCAATAACAATCAACACAAGATATAATGAGCTTCGACACGCCACATCAGCCTACTGTTCAGGAGGAAAATGAACATGATTTTACTAATCAAAAAATTGAAGTATAAGCTTATAGAGAATTCATCGAAACTACAACCGAACAAGCACAACTCTTCAATCCGAGTTGATAGTCACGATCCAAGCTATTTACGGTCTTCAACGTTCTCAAAACTCTCGATTATAAGTGAAAAGAACAGTGAATTGAACTAGCTACACAACAAGAGAAGAAACCAAATATATGTACACGTGGAGATAACGATCTGAGCAGCAGCATCCGTCAGACTATAACGATATGGTTATGATCCAATGACTCAGATCAATCCACCGGTTTTAATTCACTCCGTCTTACAAATAGGTCCTCCAAGTCTTCATGTTTTATAAAAAAACCCCAAAATTCTAGTATTAAATATTTGTCAGACTCAAAAGCCTTGTTGTAGTTTAATGGTATAAATCACCGACTAAAGATTTTGGGGCTGATTGGCCAAGCATTTAAATACCCTCATTTGGCTCGATAAACAGTGATTTAATCTAAAATACACTTCAAATACCCCATTTCAATTTCATTCCAAATAAAATTTATCAAAATTCTATTCAAATGGCCATTTAAGTGTCATACCAATCAGCCCCATTTAACTCCTATCTTTTCAACAAACCACTGTTATTATTGACTTATTGTGACATATAGGTTAGAAAAATGTCAAATCATGATCGAGCCAATATGCTCATCCTTATCCTTTCACCATGGTCCATGTATGCATATTGTATCATAATGCAAGCGAAGCACAACCTACGAATTTACATGCACATATACATGCGTGTCTAATCTATGTGCTACCAATCCACCATTCATGCAAAATTCGTTTTCCAGAACTAGCTACTCACTGATGAATATTTTCCGTCATGATATTAATAAATACCAAAATATATATATATATAAATACAAACTACACTACTTAATAAAAATAAAAATTAAGAATTCTATCTTAATTCTAACTAGATTAAAATTATGCTAAATAACTCTAACTAGATTATACTAACTAACTCTAACTAGACTATAATTATTTATATAATCTATCACACCCTCACAATTGAAACGGGAGGTGGACGATCGCTGGGACTGAAACGAAAATCTTCAAATAATATTCGAGGTAGGCCTTTAGTAAAAATATTCACAATCTGATATCGTGATGGAACATGTAGTACACGAACATCCCCACGAGCTACATGTTCTCAAACAAAATGTATATCCATCTCGATATGCTTGGTACGTTGATGTTGAACTGGATTTACTGAGAGGTAAATTGCACTCACATTATCACAATATACCAAAGTGGCCTTCGAGATAGGACAATGTAATTCCAGAAGCATGTTATGAAGCCAACATGATTCGGCAACTACATTTGCAACACCGCGATACTCTGCTTATGCACTCGAACAGGACATGGTAGGTTGTCGCTTAGAGGACCAAGGGATAAGGTTATCTCCAAGGAATATGCAATAACCTGAAGTTGATCGTCGAGTATTTGAACACCCTCCCCAATGAGCATCAGTATACGAGACAAGGATCGAACTTGGGGAGGAGTAAAGGTGTAAACCGTGGGCAAGACCTGGATATAACGAAGGATGCGTTTAAGTGCATTTATGTGAACATCTCGAGGATCATGCATGTGAAGACATATATGTTGGACATCATACGAGATATATGGTCGAGTAAATATCAAGTATTGAAGAGCACCAGCAAGACTACGATATTGTGTTGGATTGTCGACCGCAGCCCCATCACCGTGACTAACTTTGGGATTCGAATCTACCGGTGCCGATGGTTTACAGGAAGATATCCCCACTCGATCAATAATTTCTTCAACATACTTGTGTTGGGACAAAACATCCCATATTTATGACGAGTAACTGCAATACCGAGGAAGTAATTTAATGGTTCAAGGTCCTTCATAGCAAATTCCGAAGCAAGGAGTGCCATGATAGAACAACGAAGAGAGTCGGAGGATGTAGTAAGGATAATATCATCAACGTATAGCAGGAGAAAGGCTCGATCCTTGCCTTTCCTGTAACCAAATAAGGACTTATATGAGCGGCTATTGACGAAACCCAATGTTGCCACATATTCCGCAAATCGTATGTACCAAGCTCGCGGAGCTTGCTTGAGTCCATAGAGAGATTTTCGAAGTAGGGAAATATAATCTAGATGAGCAGATCATGAAACCCCATAGGTTGATGCATATAAACGGTCTCCTTAAGTTCCCAATGCAAGAAGGCATTTTTGACATTGAGTTGGTGAATCGATCAATGCTTGGATAAGGCCAGACTTAGAACGGTGTGAATCGTGGCTGGTTTGACCACATGGCTAAATGTTTCACTACAATCGATACCCACATGTTGTGTTTTTCCATCACCTACAAGTGGAGCTTTGTGCCTCTCAAAGTCACCATTAGATTTAAACTTGTGAATAAAAATCCACATTGAACGAATAATATTGACATTATGAGGGTAGGGTACTAACTCCCACGTCTTATTCTTAATAAGAGCAACATATTCATCGTTCATAGCCAATTTCCAGTTTGGATCTCTAAGAGCAGAAACCAGATTACGAGGAAGGGGAGACTTCGTAACCGCAACTAGATTCACATAATCGGGACCATAAACGTTAGGGTTAGGGTGGCAAAGTTGAGCTGGACAATTTGTTGGGTCCGAATTAGGTGGAGATTGAACTAGAGACGGTGGTGGTGTGGGATGCGGATGAGGAGGCAAAGGCGGAATAGGGGAGGCTGGATTTGGCGGGTCGGGTAGCTACTGGGCAGCAACATGGGGTTGCTGGGCCGCAGCGGATTGCTGCGCAGCGGCAGACTGATGTGCATCAGTGGAGGGCTGCTGGGCAGCAATCTGTCAGGGACATGCCCTAGGAACGGGCATTAAGTGAAAATGGGAAGCAGGGGATCTAGTTTTCGAAGAATCTAAATTCTGTGAGGGAGAGGAATTTAGATTTGCAAACGAAACTTGGTTTCATCAAAGATCACATGCCGAGAAATAAGAATTTTACGAGACGAAATATCATAACACTTATAACCACTATGATTATCTAGGTATCCCAAAAATACACAAGGTGAGAACCGAGTAAGAAGTTTGTGAATAGTACTAGATGGTGTAAGGGGGTAGCAAAGGCAACCAAACACACAGAGATGGTTATAGGATGGTTTACGGTGATATAATATTTCTAGCGGTGATTTATGATCCAAGAGTTCGCTGAGTAAAATATTGAGGAAGTAAATAGCCATTTTTAAAGCGTGGTTCCAAAAAGAAGAGGGCAACGACGCATGAGCAAGCAAGGTTCGAATCATGTTATTTATGGAGTGAATCTTTCGTTCAGCCTTACCATCTAGGGAAGAAGTATGAGGACAAGAAAAACGAAAAGATAATCCATTAGACTCACAAAACTTCCCAAAACGATTATTGTCATACTCCTCCCCATTGTCACATTGAATGGTTTTGATATTTCGTTCAAATTGGGTAAGTATATAGGTGCCAAAGATCAAGAATTTGTCATGCACATCAGATTTCTTGGCAAGAGGAAAAGTCCATAAGAAGTTTGAGAAGTAATCAAGAAAAAGCACATAATATTGATGGCCAAGTGAACTTAAAACAAATGACGTACATAAATCACTGTGAATAATGTCAAAAGACAACAAAGCTTTATTGAAAGATGACTCAAACGGTAACTTAATCTGTTTACCGAGAATGCAAGAACGACAAATACTAGTAGGCTTAGGTGTATTGCAAACAACATGTTTGTCTAACCTAAGAGACTCGAAAATAGCATGCCCAGGATGACCAAAACGCTCGTGCTAAGTTGGCAATGACACAACAACAAAAGACAAAGGCTTGTGGGTGGGAAGGGCGATGTTGGTGAAGGGGTAGAGATCTCCTTGACTATCACATCTCACTATTGCCATCCCCGTCTGAAAGTCCTTCACAGAAAATCCATAAGGATCAAATTCGACATACACAAAATTAGCAGAAGTAAATTTGCGAACTGAGATAAGATTCTTAATTATTTTAGGAGCATGCAAGACACGTGTAATGTGAAGGGGACAAGTTTTGGATGGCAAAGTAGTATTCACACACCCATTAACCGAAATAAATTGGCCATTACCTACGACAATATTATTATGAATGCTCGAATTAGAATAAGACAAGAGCGTACCGTTCGAGGAGGTCTTGTGCGCGATGACGCTCCAGAATCCATATACCAAGTTGGTACGGGCGGGTTCAAGCTCATCGTGCGCATAGCTGCATAGACGTCCGTTGGTACGTAAGTTCCATAAGGTGTGCTAGAAGTAGCATAGGCTTGTGGAGCCGGAGGTGGTGGCGGGCGAAACGCCGATCCAGGGGGCTGTGTGAGAAACTAGCACGGAGGGGACTGAAATTGCAGCACCCATTGTGGTACCCACTGCCAGCTCCCAGGTTGTGTAGCTTGCCAAGGTACATTCGTCGGAGGTCGCGGATTCCCAGTATTACTTAGAATATTAGTCTTACCGTTCTTACCTTTCTTTCCTTATCCATTGCCCTTGCCATTATTTTCTGTTACGTGGTTGGCTGGTGTTGTCGGAGTGGTCATCACGAATAGCGGTAACCATAGCAGGCCCACTATCTGTAGACATAGAAGAAGCAAGTTAACGGGCTTCAGAGAATGATGGTAATACCTTGGCATGACGAATCTGAATACCCACGCCTTTGTATGCTTCGGTTAATACTGAAACAAGCTGAATAACCAGTCGACTGTTTGGGATAAGAGCTCCAACATTTTTGAGGTGATCCGCTAAGCTCTTGAGACGTTGGCAATAGGTGGAGACATTGGGAAAGTCTTCCAACCAGGTATACGTGAACTCCTCCTGCTCAAGAATAACATCACGAGAGGTTTGATGGTCCTGAAAAATCTTCCACAATCGATCCCAAGCTTCCATGGCAGTCGCACCGGGTTCGATAATGGTATTGAGGAGATCGTTTGAAATCGTGGAATAAATTCATTGGAGGATTGTAGCATCAATGGTAGACCACGTTTCAATGTCTTCATCAGTCTTGGGAGTTGGTTTCTCCTTACCTTCCGGAGGCCGAATAATGTGGTGCAAAACACGATGAGCTCGAGCATGAATTTGAAACAATTCGGCCCAAGTTGCGTATTGTGAATTCTCCAATTCAAGGACGCCGACAACATACGGCTTGAGATTTGTGGCCATGAGGGCCGGGGTGGGAACTGGTTTAACCACAGAGGTAGAAGACTCGGCAGTTGACATGATGGAGACGCGGAGAATTCAGTCCAGATCGGCAGAGAGGAAGAAAAATAAGGAATCGACTATCTTTAAAGAGATATTCGACGGGTGGCGATGATCGATCAGACAGTGATCTGATCGATGAGGGCAGGGAAAGTCGACCGTCCAGGAAACAACAGATTAAAAAAAAATGACTGAATATCAACCAGAACAGGGGAACTGAGCGACAAAAAGATAAGACTGAATTCGGTTATCAAACGTAGGAATCGAGTGTTTGGTGGCGGTGGCTTATCGAAACTAATATGAGACCATGAAAGAATATACTCTGTGATTGTATTAAGAAATACCAAGGGGCATATATAAAATATAGACTCTTTTATCTCAACTCCAATTAAATTAGAATTATACTAATTAACTTTAACTAAATTATATTAAACTCTAAGTAAAGAGTAAAGACTAGGATTATTTCTATTAGTTACATAATTTTTTTTATCAGTTGCTGGTTTTTCTTGTGATTTATATTTCTATATCCCTGCTACCTACATTCTTTCCTTTCTTTCCTTTTCTAATTAAGAAGCGTTAGTTGATTTCAAACCTTTGAAGAAACATATAATTGTCGATCTAATTTTGTACCCGGTGATGGGGAAGCATGATGTTGTGATAATGTTGATGGTCACAGTTAGCAGCAGCTTATTGTTGATTGCATCTACGGTTCAGGGGCGGCCTGCCATAATACAAGTGAGGCCACAATCTAAGGTTCATAAAATGATAAGGCCCCTACAAATAACATGCTCTTCTTTAATTATATATAATATGTAATTAAATTAGTTGAGTTAATTATGAAATAAAATTAATTTTAGTAGATATTAGATAATTAAGTTTGATTGAATCAAGAAAGGAATAAATTTACTTGTTAAAATTTAATTACATATAATGATTGCATTGAAACGGTAAAAAAAACAATCTATACTATTATAGGATCTAACTTAAAAACCACACAACTCAATACATACATAACAGTGTGGATAATTCGCAATTCAATTGTTCCAATTTTGTTGTTTAGACTTTCAAGTTGAGTTCCAAATTCCGGTCATCCTTGCTGAAATTAGGATCTTCCTGTTTTCCATATTGAAAATTATAAAAAATTATGTAAGAACAAGTATGTCTGAAGATCGTTTGAATGGATTAACAACTATATCAATCAAATTTATTAAAAAAACTTAAATATAAAAATTTAATGATATGGTATAAATCGGACTAAGGCAAGGTTCGTGGATTAGGTAGAATATAGTCCGTCTTGGTTCGCCTCGATTGGTCTAAGGTTCGTCCGGATGAAAATGGCCTCCGTCAAGAGTGAGTAGAGTAGGACTTCGGAGTAGAGTGGAAGGGGCCTTCGTCCGGAGTGAGTAGAGTAGGCCACCCTTCAGCTTGACTTGGTCGGATCCTACTCTTGGTGAGGGGGCCGTCTCTAGCTTCTCTTGGTGAGGGGGTCGTCTCTAGCTTCTCTTGGTGATGGGGCCGTCTCTAGGTACCTGAAATACGGGGAAGGGGTTAGACCCTTTTGGGCCGGTTTGCCTAAGACAAACCGGACTACGGACTTTACGTGTTTGGGGTTG
>JAYMSP010006787.1:0-11030 GCA_036897095.1 Plantago elongata
CGATTGATAAATTCGTCTTGTTCAACAATTGTAATTGTAATGCTATATTTCATGTTCAATAATAATTTTAAAAAATGAACAGTAGGAGTGCAACGACGTCATGGCAGTTAAGTTGAGAATTAAAGTATCAGTCTAAGAATGAGGAGAAAGTTTGTCTAGGGGCACATTGTAGTTGAGTTAAAAGTGACTCACTTTTACATAAGCGCAGTCACCAAGTTGGAAAACATTCCTGAGTATTTCAGCTTCAGAATAATGGCACTTGACATTCAAAACAAGTTTTTCGTCGTCGTCGTCATCCTGAGCAGTACTAGAGATGTTGCAACTGACTTAGTGATGAAATGTAGATGGACAAAGTGAGTCATATGTGGAACTTACAGTTTTTTAGATGAATCTCCATTTTGAAGTGCCTGTGCATACCATACAAATATACAATACTTGTGAAATCAGACAGTATAGGTAATAAAAGAAACATATAGATACAAGAAATAAGGAAGGAAGCTTATTTGGTGAAAATAAATATGTGATGTTACCTATAGCCGTCTAGTGGGTGTCTAGAATTGGCAACTAATCACAGCACAAGTAGCTTATTCTTGGAATTTTAGATAAGTGAATTGGCAATGAGGTAGCTACTCAATTGGAATGAGCTGGTAAGTACATTGAGAGTAAGCTACGTAGCAGCAAAAGTAGTATTTAGTAGTACTTACATTGTTGTTATTAATGTCATGGTAGCGGTGAGGCCAACGGGTGCAAGCATCATGCTGGGGAATGGGATCCCCTAAAAAGAAGGAGACTTTTTTAGTAGTGCTAACTTTCTTCTTCTTCATCATCTTCTCATCGGTGTTGTTCAGTTGTGGCGTCCGTTTTGTCGAATTGGTCGTAGAAGCTGATAATAATCTGGGCGAATGGCGGCATCGAGCAATTGCAGTGGACTTACAGTTGGATTCTAGTTGATGATGATGAGAATCTTCAGGCGACGACCCCGACATACCTAACTGATTACTGATTTACCAATTCAAACTGACAACAACAACACTAGCAAGAATGAGATCTATCAATCTCCAACAAAAAAAATTGATGATTGATTGAATGAATGAATTATCCCAATTCCCAAATGTAATACTAGCAGCCAACACAATTCGGAAAAACGAAAACTTTCAATTTTGGGCGGGATACAATAGATCTACATCTGCCCATCTATCATCTATCTGTAATAATATAATCCATTTTTCATGCACCTTCTTTTTACTTTCTTTTACAGCTGAGCCGAGCAGTGTCGGATACATATTTCTTTATGAACGATTAAAATTGACTCCATTGTACTTCGTTGTCAAATAAATACTTTTTCGTGTCAAATCATATTTAATTATAAATATTATATATTACCCACGTACATGTTGAATAAAGAATGAAGTAAAATGTGTATAAGTAATTAATATGTATAAAAAATCATTCATTTTTTTAACATTTATTACGTGTATTTAATTGATTTAATATTGTATAATTAATTTAAAATTATTAATTTAATTGAAACTAAAATAACTAAAACAAAAAGAAATTATTTTAAGAGTCCGAAAATTCTCCAGAGTGAACTATGTAAGAAGATTTAGCCAGGTAATTAATATACAATAATACAAATCTTTATAAATGGACAAAAAATAATAATTTACATATAAAGTTTACAATTAATATACTATATTACATATTTCTTTCAAAAACTCAGATCTTTTAGCAAGTTTTTGTACTAAAAAAATTACCATGAGCCTTTGTTGTATACCGAACAAGCTGATAGCTTTAGTACTTTAGATAGCAATTGAACAAAAAGACTAAATTTACATGGATACTCAAGCGGCTTGTAGTAGTAGGTGTATTACAATACATGCTGAGGTCTATGCCAAAGCTAAACAAAGCCATTTCAGAATCGAATCATATCCAACTCTCTTGGCTATAATGACAACTTCAGCCCAAACACCAGAGTGCATCTGCTTAAGAACTTCCATCAATCTATAAGGGCAAAGATAACTACAATTTACATTCATTCATTTGTATAGCTCTAATGTTTCCCTATCACCAAAGCAAAATGTTCCTTGGGTATTAGGAAAAAAAAAAAAAAAAAGACACCTCAATTTCTTCATATCCAATTCATAGAAACGCTCGATGGTCCCGGCTTCATTCTTAAGCCATTCTGGAGCCAGTTGCCATCTCAGATATAATGACATGCGGAGATGAAAGTTTTTCTGGGAAAGACAACTATAACAGGCTCCCATAAAGAAGAGGAAAAGGGGTTAATAGAATTATTCATCTCCTAAAAATTTACATGCCTATACCGACCTATTAGCTTCTACATCCACGCCCAGCACAGGATGTTATTGATGCCGACCGATCAATTCCTCATGTAATCTACTGAATACCAGCTTAACAGGTATGCAAGCAACAGCAGTAGGTGCTGTTTTCATCAGCCCATCAACTTCAGAATTCATGCAACCACTTGCCAGATTATTATGGTGTTTCTGTTCCAATGGAATTGACGAAAGTGTTTTTACCTTCCGATTGGAAGATGGGCTTGTCTTCTTCTGTAAGTTTCTTGAGAATACGAGTTTTTTGTTTTCGTCAACAAATCGAGGCCGTGGAACACGGGAATTTGCTGTCCTACGTCCAGTCCTCCATACAGGGCGAAGTGCAGTAGGACTCTCCAACGATTCAGGAGAAAAGTAACCAGCTGCCTTAAGAAGTTTGTCCGTTGAGCCACTTTCGAGAGCTTCAACTTGAATAGGATGACCAATTATCGAATGTCCATTCAATTTGCTTGTCAATGAAATCATTGGGACGTCCCTGCGATAGTTGTTTGCTTTGACTTTTAAATCCACATCGACTAGCATGATTCGGCCGCCCATATGTTGCCTACTAGCAAATACAGTACTATCTCCATCCTCCTGCAAGTCTTCCCAATACTCTCTCATACCAAACTGGTTATTCAAGGCAAGACCATCTATATCCATGTAATCACAATCACTACCCTTTAAGCCTCCAGTTCCTTGTCTTGATATACGGCTCCTACCACTCTTATTGACCAAATCAGCCTTTAAACCACTAGTGTTCCAGTTGGAAGTTTTTCCATTTATATATCCTCTGGAAATGTCTGGTTCAGTTATGTCCAGATATCTCTTCCCTAGAATGCGATTGTTTCGCTTCCCTTTCAGTTGCCATTTAGACATCCCTGTACTACTAGACACAGGATCGTAGGGAGAAGGATGAGACGCATCATCCGCAGAAGTAAAACCATCAAAGTCATCAGTACTGCTCATGCTTCCATGCTCTTTGAATGTTTCAATTCTCCTTGGGTATTTCGGTCGCAGTTCTATAGAAAGGGAACCATCTGAAACAGACAAAATTTGCAATTAAAAAACAGGATTGCATGCGCAAAATACTTGAGAGCAGTTGATAAAATGGTAAAACAGTAATGGACACAAACTACACATCACCGATTTACAATCTATTCATGAATATTGTACACTTATTTTCATATATGCTAGTTAAAACCTGAAGTAAATAGCATGAACAAAAAAAGTAATGGTAAAAAGTTCACATTTAAACAGATTCAGAAAGTGACATTGTGAGATAGATACATCATAGGAGTTGCCAAGAGGTGTCAGTCCTTAAGGAAGTCAACAAATTCTGAAGTGTACTGGTGAAGAAACAAAAGTATCACGCCAGGGAGAAAAGGATTAAAAAAAAAATCTCACCAGAAAGTGCCATCATGTCATCAGAATCTGATTCCAGGGAATCAGTATCTGAACAATCAGTTTCGGTATCCTCCGTAGATCCAGAAATATGGTCTTCGCCCGCATTAACTAGATAGCCACTTCCATCGAACTTTGAAAAAGTTGTCTGCAACCTAGAGGGTGGAACTGGGTTGTCATGTGATGAATCCCCAGAATCATACTGGGGATAAGCATATCTACTCCTCTTTGAACGCAATGCAACCGCAGAAAGCTCTTCTCCTGACATACGCGAACAGAATCATCAGTAAACTGGTTTGCAGCAGCTAATCAAAATGGATAACTTTAACACTCCAATGGTTAATATAAGAGGTTTAGGTTTTGAATTGTTTGGCAAAAAAAATACAAGACACATGGGGTTTAAGTATTTATCTCTACCCATCTCCAATTAATTTAATTTCGTAAAGTTTATAATGGTTGTAGTATTTGTTGGCTGAAGTCTCTTAATTACCTTAAATTAATAGCATAAATAAGGGTATATTTAAATCACCTAGGAGCTGGACGAGGTGTATTTATATATGTAAAAATGCTTATACATCTTATAAGAGAACAGGAGAAAAATATAAACACAAGGGTGCGACAACCACAGAGGTTGTGAAAAGATAAGAACAAAAAAAGATCTTACGTGGTGGGGGAGCAGTCAAGAGACCAAAGTCCTGCAAGCCTCTCATCCTGGGAAGTGCACCAGGACTATCATCATCTCCACTCACTTGACATTCCTCTCTGCCTGTCTCTACACGCAGAAGAATATCTGTCACACTCTTCTCCGCAAGCCTTTCAGAGATATGGTCAGATCTAGGGTTGTTTTGATTTCCACCTCCCTGTTCCAAGTGCTCTACAGGAGTGATGACATCTGTTGACTTTTTGAACCTACCATTAGAAGTGTGTCCTAATTTCCCATACTTCTTCTCCAACATTTGTCTCTCCAGTTCTAAAGCATGCAATATTGCATCTTCACGCCTTGCATACTTTTCTCTCTTCTTTGGAGGCATTTCCTTAGCAGCTTCAGCTCTTTCAATGCATTCATCAAAATCACCACACCGAAAAGACTTCACACGTTTTGATTTCTCCAAATTGTACCAGTCACTGGTAAGACAAGCCACAAATATCACGATCATGAGAGATAGCAAACTGAGAAAAGCACAGCACCCATAGTACCAAAGAACAGGAACTTCATGCAGTGATTTGGTTAAGATTCATTCTCCCAAACTGAAAATTTCAGAACATAGGACACAAACAGCCTCTAGAAAAATAAAAAGGCATGAATATATCATGAGCATAACAAAAAGAGGCTACTAATGCGAGCTTGACAACAGAATTCAAGTACCCTAAAAACACCTTTGGTCAAAATAAACCAGTCTTATCCACATCACCATACACTCCAACGAGCAATACGAGAAAATTACTCCAGCTAAAAGAGGGTGACCAAGCAAGTTCTCTTTTAAGAGTAGTAACACTACACATGCTTATAAATGTATCATAGTACATGAGCACTATATATCACAGGTTGCATCCAAAACACATTTACATGTAGGGGATTATATTCTCTGAGATTCCGAGGAACAGTCTATGATCTTACCGTAGACCTATCTGGTTGAATGTAAGAAGGGGTTTCCTATGCTATGGATGAACACTTAATTCAAGCAGAGACTGACCATAGAGATTGCAAGCAGCAAATCCATAAACACATGCCATCATACAAATGTTTAACCAGAAATGATAGTTTACTACAGTAAAGGAGTGTACTTACACACTTGCATCTTCCCTCCCAAGAAGCTTGACTGGAGTACCAGAACGAGGAGACGTAATAATGGATGAGGAAAGGTCATCGGGGCCAAGTATCTTCCCCGGCCACCAGGATCCATTTCGCCTTCGAACCCAAACTATACTCCCTACACTACAATCTAGTAAGGCGGCGGGTGCTGCTGCTGTGGTTTCCGAGTCCACCATTACTTTCTTCTTCTTCTTATTGTTCCCCAGTTTCAGTTTTTGGTCTTAATTGTTTGGGGGTGAGGTATAAACCAAAAAATGGGGATACTTGTAAAGCAGAAATCCTAATTATTCATCCAAAGAGACTCAATAAGTAGACGCAATGCAAAAAAAATCAGAAGAGAGCAGAGACTACAACTGATCTGAGACAATAAGAATTAGTGTAGTGTAGTGTAGTGTATCCGGAGGTAAGATGAAGAAAAACGAAAAAGTAAAAAAGCAAAGAGGAAAACAAGTCACCGCTGCTGAGTTATGCTTCAATTGGTCAACCAGCGGAAGGAATGGAGATGGAGAGGCGGCAATTGGAAGAAATTGACGATCTGAGCGATGTAATTTCTTGGTAAGGGGGAACTAGGGTTAGGGTTTCCATTCAGGAATAATTAACTAATTTTAGGGAAGGAAGAACAAACTCATATCATATGAACGAACGTAGAATGTGTTGTTTGGATTGGAACCTAACTGGTGAAACATGGGATCGATTCAGTAAATTGATTTGATTCAACCCAAAAATAAAAATAAAATTATTAGTAATTTCTTTTTTCTTCCCGATAAAATCTAATAAATTTGCGATTTATGTTCCCGTGTATCTGTTACCCGTGTTTTGACTTCTTCTTTGTGATTCTATTGACTGCATGTGTAAGTACAAATGGTTTACTGGACCTTTTGTTTTATTATTCATGACTAGTAAAGCCCAATCCAAGATGGACTCGCCTATATTGGGACCCAATGCACAATCACCAACAAATTCTGCTCAAATGCCTACCATCAAACTAAATTTCAATAGTAGGTATTTTTGTAAATTTCATTATGTAGGTTTTCTTAAACTTATAATTACCTAAGAGGCTAACCAATTACTTTGCACCTGAACTAAAGGAACTTTACACATTGGATATGAAGTTTCATCAAACATGTAAAAAATAACATTTTAAACGGTTAAAGGTGACTCGAATACCCGATTAAACATGTATAACCTGCTATGACATTAGATGACACTTGAGATAGAATTAATAAAACTCATTACAAATTAAAAGAGAATAATTGAAGCTCAAGTGTGCTGGTTGATACATTGTTGTTGAATGTCAATAGTTGAAATGAGAGAAGCCTCGCATGGCCAAAATTGAGAAATATGGTACATAATAGTCCTATATTTTGGCTAAGGTTTTGGGCACCCGTGGGCTTGGAAGGGGGGGCTAGATGTCTACATCACTTGATTACATGCACCTGTCTGGCTTCATCAGGGTCGCGGTTCGAGGATTGCGAGTTGATTATAATCTTTTTGGGCCAGAATCCTACTGTAGAAGCTTAGAATCTACAATAGAAAAGTAGGGTTTTGATTTTGGGGGCACCAGCGACCTGCAAGACAGCACGAAAAAAATGATGGAACGTAAGATCCAAATGGGACACCGGTGTGGTGCAGACCGAGAGGACTCTGACGCTCAAGCTAGTGAGTCTGGAAGAAGTGAAATAAACTGTAAATAAAGGAAGGGAGGACTTATCCTGATTGAGATGGTGTGGCTCTTTTGGCGATTAGGAGGAGTCAGCTAGATGATCGGTCGGCTAGGCGAATAGTGAATGGACTATGTGATGTCGGATGTCGGATGGACGTTAGAAGATGCGTTGATTGTGATTAGAAGACGCAGTGATGGAGGTTATGGAAGATGCAACGATGGAGGTTATGGAAGAGATGGTGTTCAGAACTCAAGTATGGAGGAGACGATTGCAGAGAGAGCTTTAGTTGCTAGGGTTGTGCTAGTACGTGTAGTTGCTATATATCATATGATCCATAGGGTTGATTTCCTCCTCCTTTTTATAGGTGTAGTTGCAGCATCTTCTAACAGATTGATCCCCATAAATCCCTTATTTTTCGGGATCTAGTTGAAGAAGGATTCTGCCTCACCTCCAAGTCTTGGTAACCGACTCACGGAGTAGTGGAAAACCATGGAGCGGTTGGAGAATGCTTCCTCCACTATCTCTAAGTTCCTACTAGTAGGTCCATTTGTTTAGCCCTTAGGCTTGTGTTGACTATTGAGCTACATCTTAGATGAGCTGCTCAATTTGTGGATTGGTCCAAGTAAATTGGTCAGGACGTACTGAGTGATTTATTGCATTGATCTAGCACGTTAATTGAAGTCATCATGTAGATGAGTCGTTGTTGGTTATGCCAACTTGATTTATCGAATCGAAAGTCCACCCAAATATGAATAGGTTATCGAGTAACTGGACCTTGTATAGACGTGTACAAATAATTGGGCCGGTTTTAATCGTAAATAAGTTCAGAACGAATCTTTACCAGTACACCTACTATGTTTGGTTAAGCCCAAAAAGAGAGCATGGATAAAAAGTCACAAGAATTGTATTTGTTTGGGGTGGGCTTCAACAATCAGGTTTTATCCATTCGCTAAGGGTGCGAATTGAACAAACTTATTTTAAACAGTTATGTATGTTATAAAACAACTTTTTGGATACATGTTCTTTGAAAAATCACATATTTCAAACTCAACTCTTCGATATTATAAATGAATTTCTTGTTTCAGATTCTCTACTCACTTGAAATTCATCATTCTTTATTATCTCTTAACTCTCCGAATAAACCTTTATTGTATTAGTTTGCCGAGTCAGGGTTCAAGTGATAGGACTCTGATTCAAATAATGTTGTTTTTATCTTGGGAGACTAATTGTTATGCAAACTGTAAGCATATTGCGGGCAAATAAAGTCTTAAGATAATATCGCTCAACATTATGATTCTTACTCTACTTATGTTTATCATCTTCATATACTACCACCAACTAACATGTTTTGAGTTAATTGAGTTTGTCTCAATTAGACTCAATGTGTTATTTCAATAACTTCATAACTTTTCTTTTTTGGGTTACGTTATAAACTTCCTTGCCCCATAAATGGAAAGTTTTCCCCACTAACTAATCTTTTATTATTTATATTTTCTACTTTATCATATTTTATGAAATCACTCTCTTACTTTACCCACTTAAAACTTCAACAATATAATTCGTCTTACAAACTATTATTTTATTATTGTTAGAGAATAAATGTACAAAAGTTAATATTGGGTTAGATTGTTATGGGCCCAACCGTTACGGACTCTCTAGAAGCTTCTTTCTCTTATATAAATACATGATTTTACTCTCCCATTTAACACATCATAATAAACCATATTCTATTTCTCTCAGCACGTTATCAACACGAAATTGTTCAACCAATTGAGATCCCAAACCCCTATTTTTCTATGCTACCGTACGAACCAGAAGAAGAAAAAAAAGTTTTCTCCCAGCCAGCTGCCGTACATAGAAACCAAAAGTTATTTAATCCAACGAAGAAGGTAGTAATCTCTTCACTTTTTGTGTATGTTTATGTGTGTGTCATGTATGAATGAAGCAACAGTAGTACAAAGGCAGGGGTTTGTGACACAGTGTGTTCAATTTGTATGCTTTATGCATAAAATATTTTTTTAACCAAAAATTTGTCTCTGTTTTGCACATGATTTACTGTGTGTGTCAGTGTATGTATTGCTTCAGTTTGTAAGCTTTGTTGCAAGTTTATGCTTCTAAAACATTTTTTCTTATTTCATCAATATGCATTTCTTTGTATGCTTAAATTTGAGTGTATGAGTATTCTGTTTTGCATATTTTGTTTATATTTACAAATCAGTGCACTGATGCTAAGCTTTTTTCACAAAGATCATATCATAATTATGTATGCATGCATGAATCAAATAAACCATACATTGTTATTTGTTTATGTACATAGTAATATTATGTTCAATTCCTTTTGTGCGGCACAAAAATTATTGATACCATATTTTCGTGAGGTGAATATGTGTACAAAAACATCATAGACCGGAAGTGGTCAAGAGTTTGTGATTGCAAGTTTTCGAAATTCAAAATAAAAAAAGTATGGAATATAACTAACCGGCGTTGTCGGGACAAAAACATCATAGATTGAAAGTGATCAAAACATTAATTATTGAAAATTTATGAAATTCTGAAAAAAAATATGGAATAACCAACGGCGTAGTTGGATGTATCAAATATCACAAATTTTGTGATATAGTTGATGATGATGATAAGCTAGAATCGAAGACTATATTTGATGCCTCTAATATGATAATATAGTAGCAATATCGTGAAAAGACGTGTGACATTGCATGAGTCAAATATGACAATATACGTGGTATGAGAGGCCAAAATATGAATGAATAATAGTGTTGGATGATTTGCATCAACACATCACATGACTACTTGTCAATTAATGATAAATGATTGCATTGAGTAAGTTTATTATATCTCGTAAGATATATGATTACCGGCATGAAATTGGTATAACGAATATTTGTGGGGAGAATTATATTGCAAATGCTCAAGTTTATATATACTCTCTAGATATGTGGATTATGTCTAGAAGACATAAAGGAAAGTTTATGGCATTGATTTCATCATCATACAATAGTTTATTCTCTTACAAGATTGTGCTCAAGAACATATTAGACTGAACTCTTGAAGTAATCGGTATAATTAGTCTTGCCAATTATGAAAGGCAAAATGATTGTGTTCAATTGTCACATTATTGAAAGTCAAATTCAAGTGATATACTAGAGATATCTCGATGTGACAAATTAGGCCATCCGGGTATAAGTGCCTGTTGTTGTGAAACATGAAGTTTCTATATGATAATTATGTGTTGAAAGACTTCTCGTGTTGTAATTATTATTATGGCAAGACACAACATTGAGATGAAGCATGATTATGGAGATTTTGAAATGAGCAAAAGTCAAACTTTGAAAGTTGACATTGATTGATTTGTAAGTGGTTTGGAAACCCACAAGTATGATCTTCGATTTAAGTACAAATTCAATTTCAGCACAAGAAAATATAACTGTGCAAATATATTGACTCCCCATCATATTGTTCTTTGTAGAGAACTAATTAATGTGTGAAGGGTACTATGGTTGTATGCGTTTGTGATTATCTAAGATGGGCATGCAAGTTTATGGTTTGTGCCCTTATTACTAGTATTAGTATGAGTAGTTTTTCCCAGCTTAAGGGAGGAGAAACATGAGGAAGCTGGTAAAATTGAATTCGTAGAGAGAATTGATCCTCGTACATTTGAAAGTTCTAACTCGAACTATATATTCAACTTCATGTTATTATAACAAGATATGTTCAAACACGAAACTTTATGATTTGAATGTTGATCCGCTATGACCCGATATTTTGAGGCATACATAGTTGCATATATATATATATATA
>JAYMSP010006788.1:0-11030 GCA_036897095.1 Plantago elongata
ATATATATATATATATATATATATATATATAGAGAGAGAGAGAGAGAGAGAGAGAGAGAGAGATAGAGAGAGAGAGTTGCGATTTAGACATCAAATTGAGTCCTCAACGAACACAATTGTTTAATCGAAAATGGACAAAACCTCCCATTATATGGTTCGAGTTGAACATGTATGGCAATTGCAGGGTGGAAAAAAATTTGTGCGCTATCAGTGGTGTCATTCGTGATGATTATGAAATTGATCGTTTGGTTTATGGACTGACTTTAGCTTGGGGAAGAAGAGTACCTAAATGCAACTATAAACTGATTCAAGTATGATTTTTGGCAGAGAGACTTGTGTAGATTCGCCGATGCTGATCATGGTTGACATAGTGAAACTATGTCGTGAGCTGATACACAATCCTTGGGAGTTATATTTTCAAAAGATTGATCGCCGTGCTAATGTGTGTGCTATCATTTAGAAACTTTAGGTTATAACTAGAAGGGTGAGAAGCTTGGCAATCTCCCCCTATTTTTGTAAGTCCATTTTTATAAAAGGCAATGGCTACTAGCCTAATAAATTTCCTTTCCCACCAAAAAATAAAAATAAACCTACCTATGTACATATCACTAATCGTTTCTCCACGTCTCCTTATACATACGATTTGTGTTGAGGTAAAAGTCCAAACTATGAATATTACTAAAAATCAATCAACTCTTCAAGACCTCGGATGGCTCAAGCTTCACTCCTTGCGTCCGGATCCTGCTACTCGTAACTGCACAGGTAGCTTGGGGGGGGGGGGTTAGAACCTTTATACCCGGTTTGCCTTGGATCAAACCGAATACGAGACTTTACTCAAGAGTGGTTATAGGCCAACTCTATATAATCAAAGGTAATAGGTTTATAGTATAGTGTAGAGATTAAGCGAGCATCCTTAATTGGGTTTACCTTGAAAGGTGTTCCCTTTTTATAGAGATTAATTCCCTACTTGGATTAGACTTTGTTGGACTGTATCAAGTATTGGCCTAATTGAGCTTAATTATGACCATGGATCATATGATTGTCATAACCCATGTAGCTTTTTGGGCCTCATGGCTATTCATTTTGTAGGTTATGAGGGCGTCAGAGTCATTCCACTCATGGATATATCCGAAGTGAAGGTTCCAGACCGAAGTATCTGGAACAAGGACCTCCGCTACCGACGTATTATGATTTGCTCCACTCGGTTATCTTTAGGTTCGGATGTGTTTACGGGATGAGGATCCAGACGCGTCAAGTTCGGATGTGACGCATTTGTCCGGCTATCCTTGCCACAGTATTCTTCGGATGCCTTCCCCGATAGTGACCAAGGATGGTCTGTGGCTCGGATCCTTGGAGCTCCGTCCTCGTAATACCGTGATGCCTTAGAATTTGTCCTTGGAATGCCTCAATGACGGATTGAACATATTCTCGTATCAACATATGTCTCCTGGAACATCTCCTTGGAATGCCTCAATGACGGATTGGCCATATTCTCGTATCGACTGAATAAACGGACCTTAGGAGGAAGCTTAGTGTCATCGGGTTCATCATTTCCACCAAACTCCTGGGTAGAAGTTCGATGTATAGATCCGCGATGGGGTGAAGAGATCTCGATTCGACGATCCAGATTAGGCGAATCGGGAATTTCTACGATCGAGGGGGAACAACTGGCAGCCGGATTAGCCGCCTCTTCAGGAGCGGCTGATTCCTGGTTCGGCTCCTCCAGGACCTCATCAGCAAAGGCGTCGGCTAAATCAGCTGAAGTCAAAGAATAAGATTCCAATTTTGCGCTAGGCTCCGAGTCGGATCCGTAGCTCTGCCCTCGCGAGCATTTTGACTATCGCTATCAGACATCCTAGGAAAGGAAGGAAAGGGTTAGGTTTGGATGCTATGGATCTTCCTGAGCAAGCAACGTCAATGAAGTGTTACGAGGCGTGTCACTACGGACCATAGGATTCGAGGGCCCCTAACTCTAAGATATATTTAGAAGTTAGCGGAGGTAGTCCGAGCAGTCCAATGTTTAGATTAATGATCCATTTACGATTCGAGAAGTCAAGATGCATCCGAGCTATAAGATCAGCCGAACCAAATATACCGATACGGCCAGGAGATGTTCCAGGAGACCGTAGGAGATACTTCAGGGGAAGCTCCCGATACCGCCATGTTTGAAGCGGGCGTTGGGGAGAAGGTTCACGCAGTCGCGCCTCTCCGGATGATTCCCATTATCGACGTGGATCACAGTCCGGATCCCGTTACCACTCAAGTTGGGGATGCTAAAGGGAAGGGATTAGCGGCGGAGGAGGTTGAGGTAAGGAAGAAGAGTCGGATGACGATGAATCAGATGAAGAGGACGACACCGTCGGGACCTCCAGTGGTCGGGTGTATGATATCAAATTTCTGTGGAGCAAGGCAAAGGTCGTCCATCCGGATGAAGATGGAGAGTTCAACTCAGACGAAATGTTGCCGACTCGGGCAAGCGAACTAATCAAGGAGCGGTTAGAGGATATCCGGCAGTGGTACGAGATACCTGATTCCCTTGAGATGGTGGTGCCGGATCCCAAAAATGCATTCTACAATCCACCATCCGGGTACATGGTTGTATATGAAGCCTCGCTCCACTATGGATGGAGGCTTCCGGTTGCTCCTCAGTTTCTCACTATCTTCAATGATCTGGGCTTGAGCCCCCACCAAGTCATCCCGAACTCGCTTGATAATCTAATGTGCTTCGGAGTGCTATATAAACACCTTGGCATTCATCTGAGAACGGCCAACTTCTGAAGACTTTTCGAAATAAAGACGAGTGAAACGCATACGGGCTACTATTATTTTCTCGTACGACCCGGATATGCCTTCTTTGAGGATCCGATTTCCTCACTCGGAGTGGAGTGGTGGAAAAGATACTTCTTCGTCCGTCTGGCTCTAAAAGCGGGTGAATCCGAAGATAACCGGGAGAAATGGATATTCCCGAAGAAGTTCCATCGGGAGCGCTATTCGTTCGACCGGACCCCATCTCGGAACTTGCCCTTGTGGATGCAAGCTCTCAAGAAGAAGAATCGGACGGAGACTTACTTTTTCCGAGGCTTGATATGTCAACCTCTGCCATTCTTAGCCGGGTTGGCTCCGAAATGTTACTGTGGCAACCCGCCACAAGGCTTTGGTTAGTATTAGTTCTGTAGGAAAACATCCGTAGTTCTTTGTTATCCGTGTTTGTTACTCTCTGCTTGTTTTCAAAGTATAAATATACTGGATCTAACCAACCTTTTCTTACTTGTGCAGAGTACTGGTTTAACTACACGATGTCTACCCTCCTCGAATTGAAGAGAAAGCAGAGGGAGGATCAAGAGAGGGAAGAAGTCGAGGGCCAAAGGACTCGGATCATCAAAGTCTAAACGGCTCTTCCGATGGACGAGCCCGTAAACGCATCAGTCTTCTTTGAAATCAATGTGGATCGGATCTCCAAAGGCCAAGAGGAGCTTCAGATGCCGACCCCGAAGCAAGGGAAGACTAAGGATACGGGGGCAAAAAAGCTGCCCAGGGCTTCCGGAGCTTCGGGCTCGAAGGTGGTCTCTGGCTCCAAGAGAGCTTCGGAAGGTGCCCTCCCTTCTTCTAAGAAGGCGAAGGGCAAATCAGTTGTGGTCCCCGGCCCGGATGCTGACTTAGAGGCCGAGGTGGCCAGGTTGGTCGCCATGAATGAGGTGGAGGGCATATCCGAGCTTGCCGATGCTGGTCGAAAGGTTTGCATCCGAACCTTCCCTTTCCGACTCAAGTTTCCTCATGTTTTCATTTTACTAAGTCTTTTCTCTTCGTATCTTGTTAGCTATCGGATGTGGCCCAGGCCCGCTTGAATGTGGTCGAAGAGAGGGCCGAGCTGGATTCACAACTCTCTAAGTCCGATGCAAGTGTGAAGGACTTGGAGGGTAAGTGCAAGGAGTACCATAATAAGTTCCACTAGACCGTGGAAGACCTTAAGAGGTCGGATGAGAACCGACAAGCTCTGGCTCACGATCTGGCTGCGGTTCGGGTGGGGAGGGATACACTGGAGAAAGGGCACGTGGAGATTCTTGGGCTGTTCCGGAGCTTCAAAACACAAATGCTCGAGAATCTGAGGTACATCGGACAAAGGATGCTCAAGATTTCCTCCACTTCAAGTCGTGCCAGTACTTCTTAATGTGTACTTCGGACGAAGCTTGTGCGGCCGGTTTTGATCTGCTATCGGGCAGTTGAAGTTGAAGGATCAACTCCCGAGAAACTTCAATCCGAAGACCATGCACTTGAGCCCATACAATAATGCGGATGGAACCCGATTCACCGGCGAGCCCCTGGATGATGTTGAGCTAATGAGCGATGAATTCTGCGAGCTCGTGACCATGGAGACTCCGGACCTGAAATTCAACCATGGGGGGCCCTTCCTCCCGGAGTTCGTTCCCGAGGTGCTGCTCCAACATATGCTAGTGCCGCTGGAGGAGTATGCCGAGCATAACCGCGATTGGTTAAGCTTTTCAGGCCCTATACGAGGACAGTCGGATCTCAACCTTGAAGAAGAGGCTCCAAAGTTTGTGGAGAAAGAAAGGCTGGCCTACGAAGCTCGGCAGGCAAAAAAGGCGGCAGGTGAAGGGAGTTCCTGGGCTCCGGAGTGAAGATGGTGGATTGAGAAGGCGGAGTATGCTCCGTGAAATGTGTCTGGTCTCCGGACCATGAAACAATTTCATTTTGCTACATGTTTTTACTTCCGGATATTGGTCTTATTTTTCTCGCGTTTAGTTCTTTCGTTAGATATTTGCTCTGTTTATTTTGATTTCAGATAATTGTATTTTGGCTTTGTATCTAGATTCGACTATTTTGATTTTGAGTAAGAATTCTTCTAACTCTCGTTGATTCGGCTTGGTGTATCCGGATGTTCCAGCTATTTGCACTTTTATTCTTGCTTTGATCTTCTTTGTATGTGTAGTGATCGAATGATATTATGATATACCCGAACGTTTATGAGTTGTGTCATTCAACAAGTCATTTGTTAGTTCGGAATACATCACATCCGTTGCTCTCATATCCGAAACGAAATAAGTTACTAGATCATATTCTTTGAAAAAGACAACCGTTGTATTGATTTGACGGAAATTCAATTACAACCAGCTAGAAATAAAAAAGAGACTACAGATAAATCAAAGACATAGCAAAACAGACTAAGCATAAAACTTTTGCAAATTCCTCGGATTCCAGGTTCTCTTAAGCACTCTTCCTTTGAGATCTTCAATTCTAAACTCCCATTTCTTCGGACTCCTATTACTTTGTACGGACCTTCTCAGTTGGGTTTTAGCTTTCCCACATGACTTAGGATGTCAGCTCTCCGAAGAACCAAGTCCCCGATCTGAATATCCTTTTTGCAAACATTTTTGTCATAGGCTCGGGCGATCGAGGCTTGGTATCTTAGGATGTGGGCCATGTAAGATTCCCTTCTATCTTCAAGAAGTTCAAGTTCATACACCCGAGCGACTTCATTACCCTCGGGCCGATATTGTTGGATCCTTTGAGTTTCACAATGACTTCCGATGGAATCACTGCTTCGGAACCATATACTAGGGAGAATGGGGTCTCTCTAGTGGCAGTTCTCGGAGTGGTTCTGTGAGCCTAAAGGACTCCATCAAAATCCTCCACCCAGTTTCCTTGAAATGTCTTGAGTCTCTTTTCTAAAATTTTCACAATAGTCCGATTGGTGGATTCCACTTGTCCATTCGCCTGGGGGTATTCGACCGAAGTGAAGCGTTGCTCTATTTTCAGGGATTTACAACACTCCTTAGCTTGTGTCCGGAGAACTGGGCGCCATTATCTGAGACCAGGACTCTTGGTAACCCGAAGCGACAAATGATGTTCTTCCATATGAAGGTTCGGACTCGAGCTTCGGTTATGGTAGCCACTGCCTCGGCTTCTACCCACTTGGTGAAATACTCAACTGCTACAATCAAGAACTTCTTTTGTTGGACTCCTCAGGGGAAGGGTCCCACGATGTCAATACCCCATTGATCAAATGGACACGAGATGATTGACAAAATCATCGGATTACTCGGTCTATGCGGGATGTTGACATAAAACTGGTAGTCGCTACAAGTCCGAGCATAATTAGCCTAGTCTTTACTATGATAGGACAATAATATCCCTGCCTAATGACCTTTTGCGCAAGAGTTCTTCCTCCGGAATGACTGCCACAACTACCATTGTGTATTTATTCTAGGATGGTCTTGGCCTCTTGGGGTGCGAGGCAACGCAAGTGTGTTCCACTAAAGGATCTTTTGTAAAGTTCTCCTTCGATTAGGAAGTAGCGAGGTGCCCGACATTGGATCTTCCGAGCCTCTATTGGCTCCGAAGGCAACGTCCCGTTCCGAAGGTAGATCAAGATGTTCGTCATCCAAGTCCTTTCCTCATCCACTTGGTACAAAGGGAGGTCCTGATTGTGGAGAGAAGAAGCTCGGAGGGTTAAGAGGATGATGCTCCTTGTGTTTATTGCTCCGGATGCGGAGGCAAATTTAGCCAAAGAATCGGCCTTTTCATTGAACGACCTATCGAACTTCTCGAGGGAGAAATCTTCAAACTTGGTTGCAACTTCTTTGAGCCTTTCTAGATACAATATCATGTCGACCTCTTGGTGATGAAGGCCCCGGAGTATTGTGATTCCACAAGCTGAGAGTCCGTATAAGTTTGATCATTCTTACTTGGAGTACTTTAGCCATTCGAAGGCCTACCAGAAGGGCCTCATATTCGACTTCATTGTTGGTTGCCTGGAAGTCTAAAGTAATGGCGTAGTAATCAAGTTGTGCTCCCTCGGAACTTCGAAGGTGGATTCCTATTCCTCCGAGTCTTCCATTTGATGATTTGTCCACCTGTAGGATCAATGAGGGGGCTTGCTTCTTTGAGTCGACTTCGGGTGTCTCAATTTTTCCCGTTATCACTTGACTGTCACTAGGTTCAGGAGGGAAAATTTCCATTGAGGTGTCCGAGTCTTCCACAATAAACATCCATTGGCTCCCAAAAAGGCCATTTTCGTGGTCCGGTTCCTCCTCTCATGTGATCAAGTGTTCGGCTAGGGGAACCTTGGGCAGAATTTTCGGGTCAATGATTTCGAGACACTTAGGCTCGGATCCCTGGTGATCTCCTTTCAGGAAGTCGACTATGAAATCGGCTAACACTTGATCTTTCTTAGCTGACGGAGCTTGGTACGAGATATCATACTCGCTGAGTTCGATCGCCCATTTGGAGAGTCTTCCGGATTAATTCGGTTTTCCCATCACTTGCTTGAGTAGCTCGTTGGTTAGGACCACAATTTGGTGCAATTTGAAATAAGGTTTGAGCCTTCGGGCGGTATAAATCAAAGCATAGGCTAGCTTCTCAATGTGTAAGTACCTGAGTTCGGGTCCTGCGAGGGTCTTGCTTATGTAATATATTGGCAGATGGTCATTTCCTTGGATCCGGACTAGTACATAACTCATAGCCTCGTTCGTTACTGCCAAGTACAGATATAAAGGCTCCCCTTCGAGTGGTTTAGCCAAAAGCGGAGGTGACAGCAGATAGGTTTTGAGGCCCTCGAAGGCTTCCTCACACTCTTTGGTCCACTCGAATCCCTCTCCTTTTCTTAGGATCTTGAAGAAAGGTAGATTCTTCTCGGTGGATCTCGAGATAAATCTACTAAGGGACAAAACTCTCCTGATGAGCTGCTGTACCTCGTTCACATTTTTAGGCTGAGGCAGGTCAAGGATGGCTCAGATCTTTTCCAGATTAGCACTAAAACCTCTTTCTGTGATCATGTATCTGAGGAACTTTCCTCCTTTGAGCCCGAACGTGCATTTTCTCCGGATTTAAACTCATTCCATATTTTCTAAGGATTGAAATAGTTTTCCAGGTGTTCGATGTGGCTTTCTTCGATTTTGCTTTTGACCAACATGTCATCCACATAAACTTCCATGGTCTTTCCGAGTTCTTCCTTAAACATTATGTGCACGAGCCTTTGGTATGTAGCTCCTGCGCATTCTTGAGTCCGAATGGAAAGACCTTGAAGCAATATACTCCTCCCGCCACGAAGAATGTTGTTTTCGAAACATCCTCTTTTGTCATTCGGATCTGGTAGAATCCTTGGTATGCGTCCATGAAGCTCAGTAAGGCGCATCCGAACGTTGAGTCTACCAACTTATCGATCCGGGGCAAGGGATAGGGATCTTTCGGACATAATTTGTTCAATCAAGTGAAGTCATTACACATTCTCCATTTGCCCGGTGATTTTTCCACCAAGACCACATTGCAAATCCAGTCCGAATATCTCACTTCTTCGATATGTCCGGCTTTTAGCAATCTCTCGACTTCGGCTGCTATGATTGCATCTTCAATAGGGCCAAAATCTTTCCTCTTTTGTCGAATGTGTTTGACTGTTGGGTCCATGTTCAGACGGTGTACAACTATCCTCGGATCTATCCCTTTAAGATCATCCGTACTCCAAGCAAATATATCTGAATTCTTTCGGAGGCAGGATATGAGTTTCAACTCTACTTCGGAACTCATCTCCGTTCCTATTTTAGTCTTTTTATCCGGATCACCTTCGATAATCTGAATCTCATTGATAGTCTCATGTGGCTCGATCCGGGCAGATTTAGGAAACTTGTGGTCAGCTGCTCCTACTCCTATTTCAGTCTTCGGGGGCTGTGCTATGTTCGGGCCCTTGGATATTGAGAGTATCGGGTTCGTGGCCACATTTGTAGACATGATGTAACATTCCCAAGCTTCTCGTCTGTTACCCAATTCCTCTCCGACTCCATAAGGAGTGGAGGAATTTGATCTGGTTGTGTAGCGGGGGCGAGATGGCCCAAAACTGATTAAGGCCTGCCTCCCGAAGATAACGTTGTAATTGAAGGCTTTATCTACAACTAGAAACAACATTGTTTGGGTCGTTCTCCTCGGAGAGGTTCCCATGGAGACTTCCAGCTTGATCGTTTCGATGGGAGAACCGCATTGCCGAACCCGGATAGCGAGGTGTTCACCTTCCCATATTCAATGTCTCCTAGGTATATTTGATCTATAGTTCTCTTGGAGATGATGTTCGAAGAGCTACCGGTGTCTATTAGAACTTTGTTGACTTTGTAGGTTGCAATCACCAAGGCAACCACTAACGGAACATTAGGAGGTTGGGTGTCTCCAGTCCCGAAGGTAGAGGAGGTATCTCACTGTCATCAAAGGATATGGTATTTGATCCTCTTGGAGGACACATGTTTCTTACTAAGTCTCCGTTTCGGATGTCCTGGGTTGTTCTTTCTCTGGCATTGCTATCCCCACCACTCAGACCTCCGGCTATGGCATTGATCACCCCACTATAAGGTAAGTTCTCATAGTCTCCTTCGTCCGGGTACTCCTCATATTTTCTTGCCTCGGGAGGGGGAGTATTTCTTGGTGGACGAGGAAGAGTTATAGAATTATTCCTCAGACTCCTTTCTTTTCTTCTGCTCGAGACTTGTTCTTCTCTAGAATACGGCTCTTTAAGTTGGCCGCTTCGGATATGCGTTTCAATCTCTGTCTTGAGTTGAATACATTTTTTTGTCGAGTGTCTGGTCTGTCTATGGAAAGCGCAATAGGATCTTGCTTCCTTGCCTTTTCTATTGTTGTAGAAGGGCCTCGGCCATTGGATATCCAGGTTTTTATCTATCATGATAGACATAATTTCTTCTCTCGGGCGGTTTAACCGAGTTTATTAAGCATATCTCTTAGGGGGAGTCCGTTCTCTTCGGAACTCTTGTTTCCCTCAGATATCCCTCCTCGGTTCTGGTTTCCACACTTTGGGAGCCTCTTGTTTAGCAGGTTCCTTGTCTCTCTTCTGTCCGACTTTGACGGGGACATTCCTCCGGAACTCTACTCCGTACAAGACGTGATCACATATATCCTCCAATTATCTTTCATTGAGGATTTCTCCTTCGGATAAATTTTTTCGGAGGTCGTGGTTGATGGTGTTAGCATACAGGTGGCGGACCCGTTCCTTAATGTTATGTGCTTTCACCTGTCGTACCTCCGTATTGAACCTATCTAGGAAAGTCTGAAGATCTTCATTATTGGATTGAATGATTCTAGCTAGATGATCCACGGATCTCCTCCCCCTCTTGGATTTTTGGAACATTTTTAAGAAGAGTGTGGAAACGTTGTCAAACGACCTTATGGATCCGGATGGCAAGCCAGTCCACCAATCCATCGCTTCTCCGAAGAGAGTTGTGGAAAAATTGAGCGCCTTGAGGTTGTCATTGAGCCCGTTGGTATCCATCTTGGATTCATAGGGGGTAAGATGGGCCGCCGGGCAACTGTCTCCGAAGTAGCGTTCAAAGTTCGGAATGGTGCATTCCACTGGTTTTCGTTCTCTTCGGATAGCATTGGTTAGTGGGTTAGGGACTCTCATCGTTACCTTCTCCTGAGCGTTGACAATTTTACTTAACTTTTCCATCTCTGTTTCCAAAGCCTTCTGACGGATGTAAATCTGTTCGGGAGTAAGCTTCTCCCCTGTCTTCGGATCCAAGTCGACTGCTGGTGTTTGATCGGCTCTGATCTCAACGATACTTTCTTCTGCGAATTCCTTGCCTTTCCTTGGATTATGAGTAATCTGATGGTTTTTGCAGGTTCGGATCTTGCCTCTTGGGGACTCTTTTCCTGGTGCTCGCGGGAGTTGGTTCTTCGGTTGATCAAATGACGAAGGTCATTATCTCGGATCGCCTCTCCGATTCTTTCCTTGACCGACCTTCTCTCATGCCTTGAGTGTGCGGGCTCAGCCTGTTCGGGAGTGGGCTGTTGAGGTGTTGACTGAACGTTGTTTGAATCCAAACATCCCTGAATAATGTTAAGTAGCAAACCGAACTGATTATCGTTCATTTCGAACTCGTAAGGGGAGTGGACAGTCCCATTGGGTAGAGTGAAATTTCATCCTACCGGTAGTCCATGCGCTCCCGACGGAGGAGGCAGTTGGATCAGGGGGACCGGATCCCTCTCTGTGAGGTCCGGGGGGGGGGGGGGGGGGGCGG
>JAYMSP010006789.1:0-11028 GCA_036897095.1 Plantago elongata
AGAAGGCTTGGATTTTTGCATTCTTCCTTGTTCTTGCTTGCTTTCGATTCGGTAAGCGTTTTCCTTGTTGATTTGCTATTGAATTCCGGGATGGGTTTGTGTTGATATAATGGATTCATGCTTAATTCATATTAAAATTCTTTGTTTTCCTTTTTTTTTATTTATGACCGGCTCTGTTTTCTAATTTCTTTATTTGAGTCACATTCTACATGCTATGTTTCTCATTCTTCTACGAACAGTCCCAGTTAATCGACTTAGGCTCTACTCTGAGTTAAGTCAATTTTATTCGACCGTGTGTGCTTTGTCGTGTGTTGTATCCCAGCCTACTTGAAAGATCACCATCAAGATGAAGAAACCGTTGCCAGAGAAGACGGTTATAACAGAAGAGTCGCAAGACAATTTGAACAAGTCGCGTCTTTATTTAAAAGAGAAGCCAATAATAGAAGAAGATGACGCCGTTCCAATGAACCAATCTGAGCTGTCTGATGAGACTCATCCAACGACCATTGAGTGATCGTACGATATAATCTGCACCGTTGATGCATCTTGCTGTTCCAACGCTTGCTGCTCTTGCTTTTCCATTCTTTAAATACTTGTACGTAGTTTCATACGAGAATCAACAGTGGAATTGTACCTAGTTTTAGCCAATCTCCCTCTTTTCGTGTAATCTTTCCCAATTCGTCTGTTTTCTTCCTTAATCTCTTCTATTTAATTGTTACAATTGCTCGGGGGCGTAACAAATTGGTATCCAGAGCCAGGTTGAGCGAAAATTCTTCTGAATTGGACGCCTTTACCTCGGACGAAATGGTTAATCCAACGAGTGCACACTCTAGAATCGATGAACTTTGCTATGAATCAGAATACGCAAACACAATTAGCTTTATTGCAAGAAAGACAAGCCAATGATGGCGAGATCTAACGTGCAATACAAGCGCAACTGATAGAAGCGTCGGAAAAGCAAAAGGTAGATTCTAATGAGCATAAAATTTATATGCAAAAACTAGAATCCAAATGAATCAGGTCATGGAGTTCATGAGGTCTATTAAGCCATAAGAACCAATTTTGCCTAATAGACCAAATACTCAATATGAACTTGGATCAAGGAGTTCTAAAAATCGTGGGTTTGAGCAGAGAAGTTATGAACAAAGAGGTTTGGAAAACAATGGTCAGTCAATGAGCAATAACAGAGTTCATAACACAACTATCTCAAGAACTGAGTTTTCAAGGTTTGATGGTAATGATCCTAGAGAATGGGTATTCAAATGCTACAAGTACTTCTCTGTTGTGACTGATATCCCTGATCATCAAAAAGCAGCCATAACAGTTATCTATTTTGATGGTATAGAACACTTTATGTTTATCAAGGGCCAATGAGCTGGGAAAATTTAGTCCAAAAAGTGCTTAGTAAATTTGGTAATATCAGAGAAGAGGCTATTGTTATGGAATTCACTAGAATTCAACAAACTTCTACTCTTCTAGATTACAACGAAAGGTATGAGGAACTAAGAGCATTAATGATGGTTTTTGAGACAGAAAATACTGAAATTTTTTTGTATTGGAGTTTACACTAGAGGTTTAAAAAGAGATCTCAAGACTCTTGTCCTTTCACAACATCCAGCTACACTAGAAGATGCTATGTCAATAGCAGAAGAACAAGAGAGTGTGATAGATGTGTTGAAAGACAAAGGCTCAAATAGATCTTTGGGAAAGCCAATACTTAACCCTACTCCACTCAGTATAGTCAAAAAAAAACCTGATGTCTCTAAGTTACCAAGGAAATACATGTCCAGGGAAGAGATGAACACAAGGCAACAAGCAGGTCTATGCTATAATTGTGATGAGAAATGGGCTAGGGGTCACAAATGTAAAACTCCCACATTGTATCTCATGCAGGAAGAAGAAGATCCACCTGCTAGTCCACCTTGTGATGCTGCTGCTATGGTGTTAGATACAACTGAGGAAGCACAAATCTCCATTCATGCTCTTACTGGAAGCTATAGTGCCAGCACATTGAAATTTACTGGAAAATTTGAAAATCATTTTTGTGTATTCTCATTGATACATGCAGCTCACACTCTTCATTGATGAAAACACTGCACAAAGAATTGGTTGTAAAATTGTTAATACCCCACTAATGAATATTAGTGTTGCAGATGGAAACAAGCTTACTAGTAGCCAGCATTGCCGCATGCTCAAGTGGACAATACAAGAGCATGACTTTGAATTTCGTGCAAGACTGCTCAAATTGGGAGGCTACCATGTGGTGTTAGGTGTAGACAGGATGAGACAACTCAGTCCAGTAGAGTTTGATTATAAGTTGATGAAGTTTGGTTTTAGCATAGACAACTCTAGACTTTACTTGAATGCTAATACTACTATGGGTGAATGTAAACTTATTTCAGGTAAAAACTTTCATCGATTGATCAGGGAAGAGGAAGTGTGTGTTGTAGGACATCTCCTTGCCATGTCAAGTGATCAGAATGAAGAGATCCATTCTACAAAACTACCACCACAAAGGTTTATTGAAAATGAAATAAACTTAAAGCCTGATGCAGTTCCCAGAAACAGGCTCCCTACAGATACTCACATGCATTCAAGGCAGTAATCGAGAAGATTATAGCTGAAATACTTGCCAGTGGAGTGATACAACACATTACAAGCTCATTTGCTGTTCTAGTCTTACTTGTGAAGAAGAAGGATGGCACATGGTGGATGTGTGTCGATTATCGATACTTAAATGAACTTACAATGAAACATGATTATCCAATGCATGTCATAGATGAACTATTAGATGAATTGTTTAGTTCAAAGTTCTTTACTAAGACTGATCTTCGTGCAGTTTACCATCAGATAAGGATGAAAGATAATTCAGTGCCATTAACTTGATTCCGTACTCATCAAGGACATTACGAATTTCTCGTAATGCCATTTGGTTTAAATAGCGCGCCTTCTACTTTTCAGTCTCTAATGAACAATATTTTCACTAAGTATATAAGGAAGTTTGTTTTGGTCTTTTTCGATGACATTTTGGTTTATAGCACTGATTTAGTGACTCACAAGAGACATTTGCAGACTGTACTTGACAAGCTCAGAGAAAACACATTATATGCCAAGAAGTCTAAGTGTTCATTTGGAAAAGCTAAAGTGGAGTACCTAGGCCATGTGATATCTGCAGAAGGTGTGGCCACTGATCCAGAGAAGATCAAATGTATTGTTAACTGGCCATCACCAAAGAACTTGAAGGAGTTAAGGGGCATACTTGGGTTAACAGGCTACTACAGGAAGTTCATCAAGAACTATGCCATTATCAGCAAGCCATTATACCAACTACTCAGAAAAGATGCATTTACCTAGAATGAAGAGACTGAAGTTGTGTTCCAAAAACTCAAAGAAATTATGGTTTCATCTCCTGTCCTTTGTTTACCTGATTTTTCAAAATCTTTTATTTTTGAAACAGATGCATGTGGGGTGGGAATAGGAGCAGTACTATCACAAGGTGATAGTCCCATTGCATTTTTGAGTAAAGCTTTAGGAGTGGAAAATTTGGCTTTATCAACTTATGAAATATAAGTTTTAGCTGTGCTTTTAGCTGTAAAAAAATGGAGACATTTTCTGCAGGGAAATCATTTTGTGATTAAAACTGATCAACAATCTTTAAAACATTTGCTAGAACAAAATATTACTTCAGCATTGCAACATAAATGGGTATCTAAACTACTTGGCCTGAACTATGAGATTATTTACAGGAAGGGCATTGAAAACAAAGTAGCACATGCACTGTCTAGAAGGAGACATGTTGAGGATGGTGAAGTGACTGCCATTTCCAATGTAACTCCTCAATGGGTTGAAGATATTCAGAAGAGCTATGAACAAGACAAAGAAGCACCAGACATAATAGCTCAACTTATATTACAACCAGATGCAATACCAGATTACACATACAATAATGGCATACTCAGATACCAAGGCAGAATTTACATTGGAAATAGTGATGAACTAAAGAATACACTACTCAGTCACATACATGAATCATCAATTGGTGGTAATTCAGGTATGACTAGTACATACATGAGAGCTAAGACCATATTCTACTGGGAACGTATGAAAACTTGCATTTTTAAATTTGTGCAAATTTGTGATGTTTGTAAGTTGAACAAACATGACCATGACTCTCAACCTGGTCTTCTTCAACCACTACCAATACCAAAGCAAGCTTGGTCCCATATTACTATGGATTTTGTGGAGGGACTTCCCAAATCTGATCATAAAAACTCAATCATTGTAGTAGTAGAATGACCAAGTACAATCATTTTATAGCTTTGACTTACCCATTCACTGCTAAAACTGTAGCAAAAGCTTTTATTGATAATATTTTCAAGTTACCTGGTATGCCAACTAGCATTGTCACTGACAGAGACAAAATTTTCACAAGTTCATTTTGGAATGAATTTTTCAAACTAGTTGTACTACTCTACAGTTTTCTACAGCTTACCACCCACAAACTGATGGGCAAACTGAACAGGTGAATCAATGTCTGGAGAATTACTTGAGATGCATGAATAGCTATAAGCCTAACAAGTGGTTGTCTTTGGCTGAGTTCTGGTATAACACCAATTACCAGACTGCGTTGAAACTAACACCATTCCAAGCTTTGTATGGAATGGTTCCTTCTCACATGATTGCAGGAGCAGAAATACCAGCACAACACAAAGAAATTGCAATCTAGATGGAGGAAAGGAGCAAAATGATTCAGTTGCTAAAGGAAAATCTTCACAAGGAACAAAACATAATGCATATTTATAGCAACAAGAAGAGAACTGAAAGATCTTTTAACATTGGAGAAGAAGTATACTTGAAACTACAACCCTACAGGAAGACTTCTCTTGCTCTCAGAAGAAACATGAAACTCAGTGCCAAATATTATGGGCCTTACATCATAATACAGAAGATTGGAGCTGTGGCTTATAAACTCCAACTCCCAGAACATTCAACTATTCATCCGGTGTTCCATGTTTCCCTCTTGAAGAAAAAGCTGAGCACCAAACATATCCCTTCAACTATGCTCCCTACTGCTGATGTTAATGGCCAACTCAAAATTCAACCACTCAAGGTTATTGACCAAAGAGTGATACCACGAAATAAAAAACCGGTAGTGCAAGTCTTGGTTCATTGGGAAGGAGCCACTCCAGAATAAGCTACGTGGGAAGACTACACCTTTATGCAGAGTCACTTTCCCACATTTGATTCTGATGGAGCAGAATCGAGCAAAGAAAGGGGCAATGTTGTATCCCAGCCTTCTCGAAAGATCACCATCAAGATGAAGAAACCATTGCCAGAGAAGACGGTTATAACAAAAGAGTCGCAAGACAATTTGAACAAGTCACATCTTTATTTAAAAGAGAAGCCTGTAATGGAAGAAGACGACGCCGTTCCAATGAACCAATCTGAGCCATATGATGAGACTCATCCAACGGCCACTGAGTGATCGTACGATATAATCTGCACTGTTGATGCACTAGCTGATCCAACGGTTGCTGCTCTTTCCATCCAAATAAAATATTTGTACCTGATGAGATTCATTGAATCTGTCAGCTTTGTGATTGTTCTCTCTGCAACGTACACTTTTGGTATGGATGCCAGTAGCCGTTGCAGGCTTTTCCAGTCTTTAAACACTTGTACGCAGTTTCATTTGAGAATCAACAATGGAATTGTACCTAGTTTTAGCGAATCTCCCTCTTTTCGTCTAATCTTCCCTAATTTGTCTGTTTTCTTCCTTAATCTCTTCTATTTCTTTGTTACAATTGCTCGGGGGCGTAACATCGTGCTGTTCTTGCCTTCTTATGTTGGTTTAATTGATCTTTTTGTATTGAACGTAACCAGAAACCAGAATCTCATAAACTGTGCCTATGAGGATGATTGATTTGTCTCATGATATACTCCCTTGATTGGACATGTTTCTAGAATATGGTGTCACTTTCCTTTCCAATCTGTTCATTCTCAATTTCTGTGTTGATCTCCATTCCATATCCTTGTAATCCCCATGACATGTCGTAGCTGTAAACGAATGAATTGAACTCTTCAAACCTGATTTCTAAACTAAGTAAATTGGTTTAGGGTGTTTTGTCTTTAACTATGTTAGATCGAGAAGATTAAATTGTTGATTTATGTTCCACTATATGATAAAATAGTTAGTAACTGTGATGCTTGTGTAAAATCAGAGTTTATGAATTATGATTCATAATTTTCCTATGCAGTCATGTTGTGTGTTACCCTAGACTAAGAAATTGTGATTTCTTGGTTATATTATGATGATCTTGAGCGTGTGTGTTTTGGGTGTTGCTGTGTGTGTGTTTTGATGGTCTTGTGTGTGTATGTTTGGTGTTGAGTGTGTGTAGCTCTTGTTAACTACACCAGTATTATATATGCATGCTTTGGTGTTGATTTTGTTAATGTTAGCCTCCTTAATTAGATTTGGGAGGACTACTATTTGTGAGGTGTTGTAGTACCTAGTATCTACCTTTGGATATACTTTTCAGATGTGTGCCAGCCCTTGCTGGTGCTAAATTTCTAAATGACTATATGATTATATGCTTGGTAGATCATTCGACCTGCTTAGTTATGCTCGTTTGTGAGAATTTCGAAAGTAATTTTATAATGTTAGATTTGTGTTTTATTAGTCGATACCTTTATCCAGAAACTCAACACTCTGTGAATTGACAAGAAGCTATTCAAAGGTGAGTGTTCTTAAACCGATTTCGAAAACCTGAAAGTACTTGCCTATACATATTGCATCAAAGTTGATTACGACTCATACTCTTTTAAAAATTGCATTGAAACTACTTTCATATGCTTCAACTGAAACTTAATTTCTGCACGAAAGATTGATTCAAAACATATATTTATATATTATTGATTAATTGATTTGACTGATCGATTGAACGAAAGAACGAACTGTGCACAATTGTGGTGGAGGTTTCCGAGTTGATAGCTTGGGCAGTTTTGTTTGTCGAGTTTATACATTAGGTTCCTCTGCTTACTATTCCAAGGCGCGAGGTAGAAGCCGTCGAGATCTTGGGAGTAGTAGTGTTTCACCCCTGTACCATGGCAGGGTAACGTCTGCCTGCTGTCAGAGTCATTCTCTGTCTGGAGCGATAAGGGCTTGGATGGGGTTATAAGGTGATTTCACCAACAAATGACTTGATTGTACTGTTCTGATTGATTTGTTATATGATATGATTATATATTTTGTCTGTTATGAATTTCTTATTAATATGTTAATTGTCACTGTCACACATGAATACCACTGAGATTTTTATCTCACACTCTTTTATTTTCCTTTATTGTAGATTTCGGAGTTTAGTGGAGGACCATGTCGGGTAAGCGTTCAACAACTTGAGTGGTTTTGGGTTAAATGAGATTTTCATATCTTTTATTCCGCTGCATGTTAAAATAATGCTTGTCAGAACTAGTTTATATTTCGCTGCTTTTGAAAATAGTATGTTTCGCAAGTCAACTGTTGTATTGTATTTTCTTAAAGTCTTGCGAATTTCTTAGTGTTCTCGATTTTAACGCCTCTATTGTTTTAAAAATTATTTTAAATTTTCGGGTCGTTATAAATATAGTGTTATATTATTAATCCTCTTTTATTCTGTGTGTCGAAAAAGTGAAACTTTTAAAGTACGGATGAGTGTATATATATAAGGTAACTTTGAGCAACTATTTATGGAAATTCCAGCACTCTATTTCGCTTGTTCTTTAGTTCGTTTAGTTGTGAAGTTCACTTGCAAAGTTGCAAGCTTCGTAATAGTATAAGATTAGTGTGGCAATCAATTCTTGTTAAAAAAAATAGGCGTCGAACGCAGTATAATTGTTATTACAACGCTATGATAATATGGTTAGTCATTCTATTTTATTTTTAACTATGTAAATTAATCTTTAGAAACATGTATAATAAACATTAGTATCCTCAATCTAGAAAACTTTGCAAAAGACACTGATCATCAAATGAATCAAAGAACAATAGGATCAGTATTGGTGGTGAACTAGGAAAGAAAATAGAAATAATAAGATAGTGCAAGATGAAATTGTAAGAGCAATAGTCCCACAACTTGTTCCCAAAATCTGAAGGAATTGTTTCACTTGTTCATCTCTTCTGTGCTTTTCATAATCAAGATCGCGAACATAATTCCACCCGGCTGATCGAGCCATATCAACATTCTCGAGCCGTTCTTCCATCCTGATTTTCTCTATTCTCTCTTTCAATACATGTAAGTAGTCATCTACAACACTTTTGTTTGGGTTCTCTGCGTGCAAACAAAGCAGCACTCAGTGTTGGGTATTTCTTACATGTTGACAATATATAATGTAAGAGCTTCGCCATTTCTAGCAACATGATTCATGCAAAACTGTTGAATTTTCGTTGTGTTTCTTGAAGAAGAGGAAAATCACACATCTTCCACCTACACATTTGATCCAGTGTTGTGAATCGAGTCACATGACATGCAACACCATGGCCCAAAAAATCAAGGCGCCAATCGACGACAATCACAGTCTCATAAAAATGGAAGGTTTATAAAATGATCAGATAGGATATTACTCATAGTCTCATAAATAGAAATACAAGCAAAGTGAAAAAAATAGGTGAGGTAAATATTCATTTTTTCATATTCCGTTTTAGTCCGTCTCAACTTCATCTTTTCATCTCTAAATTTTTTTCTTCTACTTTATACGCTACCTCTTCTATTTTAATTACCTTTTCTCTATTTTATCACCGTCTTTCCTACTTTATTAACTATTTTCCTACTTGCGGTGCAAATTGAGTGCAAATCGATGATGTTTGAATGCAAAAGTTGGAAACTTTGAAGTTGAAGAAGTGTCTGATTTCGACATAAGTGAAGTGTTTTTCTAGTGGAAATGGTGTTCTGAGCAAGAACCATGGCTTTGCCATCAGATAAGATGGATATCAGCAGTTTTATAGTTTTGGGGTCTTTTTTGTAATTTTCAATACGTAGTATAAGTAGTACTCACTCCTTCTCGTACAATAAGACACAAAATTTTTCAGCACGATTTTTAATGTAGTCAATTGAATGTTTATAGTTATAATGTGAATATTAAATTAGTCAGTGGTCGTTTTTAGTTAGTGGAGGTACTTTTTTGGTATAATATATGAATATTAAAATTAGTTAGTGAAGAATTTTTTTACTATTTTTGGAACGTGTCCATAAAAGGAATACATATCTTATTGTACGGGACGGGGGAGTAGAATTCAAGTAGTATTATGTTGTTTTGCTTTTCAAATTATTTCTTTAGTATTTAAGCACTGTCAGACATTATTTACCAGTTTTTTATTGATTTATATAAAATAAAGTTTCCTCAAAATATGTCAATTTTCGGTATATCTTCGAATCTCAACAAAACTGTGATAAAAAATTCTTCCTGACTACGTACGCTGCATCACTTTATCACCTTTTCTTCTAATTTATTCACTTTTACCTTAAATCGTGATTAATTATGGACATACCTTCGTGATCTTTATGGTTGTGGGATCTGACTTGAAAGGAATGCCGGTGTATGAATCTTGATTTGTTGCTCTTTGAAGGATTAAACATTATTTTTAACACATAATGGGATGGCATTGCAGGATGAATATTACTCATCTGTTTGTTGTTTCATAACAGGGAATGAAGAGTGTGGTGTGTGAGGAATGAAGAGTATGACAAAGAAAGAAGCCAAAAATAGCTATAAATGCATGGCGATGATGGTAGGAGCAAGCAATGTTGTTTTGATCGGACGTGTTGATTTGTAAATATAGAATTATCACCACGTAAGAGTTGAATGTGCCACTTGTGCATATTTTGTCCAACAAGTTGAACATGTGCATTAACAGTGAAGTAAAAAAGGGTGCAAATTTAAATCGCATTTAATTTAAGCTCGAAGCGTTTATATTCGTTTAATTTATTATCTTCTGAATTTTAATAAATGAGTGAACTTTCAAATCGTTCGATTTATGGGTCGGGCCCAACACATAAGAAACAAGTATTTCATGTAGCGCGTATCTCATTATTGAAATAAATTGCACTTAATATACAAAATCATTAAAATTGCAAAGTGATGAAAGAATGATTAGTATTATAGATGTTTTTTTATCAATGCATGAACAATTAAGTCATTCCACATTTGAATTTGTAGTACTATACGCTAATTTTATGTGTTTGAGAAATTATGAATGGAAAAAGCAAATGAAAAATTCAAATGTAGGGAAAACTCATCGTGGTTATGAACTCGGATGAAGAAGAGTTCACCTCGGTCGCCTAGTCCACAAACTTTTATTTCTTGAGGCCGACATCAGTGAGGGGTTCTCTCTACATTTTTTAACACTACAAGAAAATATCGTTTTAGTGACGGAATTTCTAACGGAAATTGAGGTTTGTAACGGAATTTCTAACGGAACAAAAACCGTGAGAAAAGAGCCGTTAGAAACAATTTCTAACGGAACATTTTTTCTGTTAGAAATTTCTAACGGAATTTCTAACGGATTTATTAATTATGTTAGAAAATTCTCTGGTCGGTTCTGGTTTGAACCGGCCAGAATTTCTAAGGGAATTAATAAATTCCGTTAGAAATTGTGTATTTCTAAAAAAAAATTATTTTTTAATTATTTTTTAATATTTTTTTTATTACAAATATAATTTATATATACGGAAATTTAAAAGCACACAATTTTAATGGAACAAATATAATTATAATTTATATATATATCGTATAAAATTATCCATACATAAAAAAAATATCTACGAATTAGAGGGTGGTGGATTATCCGTACATCAAATCAAACCTACGAACTACCGGGTGGTGGAGGCGGAGTGAATGTGGTCATAAATTGGTCGAGCTTCTCAATCATTTTCGCCTGCGACTGTAGCTGATTCTCCTGATTCTGTAGCTGCTCTCGCAACAATCTCGACTCCTCCTCCAACTGGCTGATACGAGACGTCGACATCTGCGAACCGCGACTGCTCGTAGGAGTAGAGG
>JAYMSP010006790.1:0-11028 GCA_036897095.1 Plantago elongata
CGCAAGGCTAACCATGTTATCCTAACGGATTGACCGACCCACGTTGCTTGACTAACTCAGTCAGTCAGTAAGCAACCGACTAGACTTAGTTAGCCCACGAAGTCACTCCGGACCCGAAAGATAGGAGAAGTGGGTACATACTTTCAAGGTTGGATGGTCTATATAGGAAGGCATGCGGAAGGAGAAAGGGTCATCTCATTCTGACTACGAAAAATCCTAGCGATCAATCGAACTCCTCTCACTAAACCCTCAATACTCTATCAATCAGTCAGACGGTCAAGCTCTCAGTCTGCCAGTCAGAAGATCAATCTCTCAGGCTGTCAGTCAGACGATCAAGCTCTTAGTCTGTCAGCAGACGATCAAGCTCTCAAGTTGTCAGTCAGACGATCAAGCTTCAACTTCCGCCATCCTACCCTCACTTATCGACGATCACTAGTTAGCTTCCCTTCACACAGTCAACTAGCACATTGTCGGTAACTATTCAATCCTTGCCGAACCATCAACAGGATAAGTGACCTCCATCATCTCATTCTCTCTCATTGTCGCTTTGCTTATTTTTTGTTTCATTATTGACTTGAGCGTCGGAGTCCCTACGGTCGGCACCACACCGGTGTCACCTTGGTATCTTACGTCTCTAGGTTTATTGATTGTTGCCTTGTAAGTCGTCGGTGCCCCCAATTCATCAACCTAAATTCGATTGTAAATTCTAAACGTTTAGAATTAGCATTATATCATATAACATTGATTAATAACATCTTCTCAAGAAAAATTAATTAATGTTAAACATGTTCTTTGATTAGTACCTTTCGAGTGTAGTGTGTGTTTGATTATGGCAAAATGTGTCAGCTACCATTCTACCTAGCTAGCTGCATGCCTGCATCACATACAATTAGAGACCTACTTTTAAATTAGCCAATGTTCAACATACCTAACCATTAGTCCTTTCAGTAGACACGAGAAGACTCCACAAAAGCTAAAGGCTAATTACTTAGTGCAAGTCACAGTTTACGTGGCACCTTCAACATTAAACTAACATCATGGGAAATGGAACGGAAACGACAGTAAAGATCATCGAAGTGAGACTGTTTATGTCTGCAGAGTAAGTTCAGTTTATGCATGTGTCACAGGAAAACATACAATGTGGTTTAAGTATGTAATAACTCATAGCATGTTGCCTGCTTATCTTCACTGGCACAGTTTTAGCAGATGAACTCATGAGTAACCTTGAAGTACAAACCACATACAATACTTATTGTTCTGTTGTGTCTATTGTGGGAATAGAAAAAAGCATACTGCATATTGCAAGTGTTTGATGATAAATGCAGATTGTGACAAATGAAAAAGTCAGTCACTTTTCCCCAGCATATAGGTAAAAGAATCTACACAATGCTGGCATAAGATTACAAAATTCTTAGTGACTGGTACATATTAATCAGTTTAGTACACATCTTAAGTTAAATGTAACAGCATCAGTCCAAATTCCACAGAACATACAGAAGTGTTGATCCATTAAAATACACTATATCAAGTCCAGTATCTTTTATTTCCCGAACTAGGTCTTTAAATCTCAGTAATTATACAACTTTAACTCAACTTTTACGTGTATAGATAACAAGATACCTGTGCTATCTCTTCTGTTCCTATACAAACTTCTCCTGTGTTTCCTGTCCTATGTTGTATGAGTTGACACATTTCATACGTTCATTTGTTACAGTTTCTTGCACTGTTCTAAGCCTCTATTTCCCTAGAAAAGTACCATATTGAAACTCCTATAAAAACCAAGTGCTCTTCTCTGCTAAAGCATTGACAGACCTCATTTTATCATCTATCAAACACTTCTTGCTGCCCCCTTTGTCCAGTAAGACAAAGAAAGAGATCATGTTACCCAGAAGTCGAACTCTTTACAAGAATTCACAGTGGCTTTGTAATGAATTATCTAACATGAACTCAATATAATGCTTTTAGATGTTATGTTCAACTCTCTAACAAGAGTCATCATACTTTTGGTACTGCAGATTGAAGAAAGACAACATTGAAAATACAGAGAGCAAAGCCATCAACATTGAAGCCAACTACTCCAAGTGCTTCGACGATGATGGACGACTCAAAAGAACAGGTAAAACCCATCCTGCCAGGACTCTGTTACATGAGCAGTTTCTGATGAATATTAGGCATTAATATAGTTTATAATAGTTCACATGAAACTGTACACATAATATACACACGTAAGTAAATTCATTAAACCTAGCACTCTTAAAAGTGGTGCTATGGCATTTACATAAAATAATATGAATAAAATAGCATGATATAACAAGACGTAAAATCCCTTCTTCTGCAGGGACTGTATGGACAGCAACATCACATATTATCACTGCCGGTTCAGGTGTGCTATCATTGGCATGGGCAGTTGGGAAACTTGGTTGGGTAGAGGGACCAATTGTGATAATTCTATTTGCAACTGTCAACCTCTACACATCAGATCTTCCATCCAAATGTTACAGATCAGGGGACTCTATTACTGGACAGATAAACTACACTTACATGGATGCCGTCAAAGCTAATTTAGGTGACACATTCGCGCCCTTCTTATACAGAAAAGTGCCTTACATTATTACTAATCATGTGAAGTGCAGGTAGAGGAAAGGTTACGATATGTGGTGCCATTCAATACATCAATCTTTTTGGTGTGGCTATTGGCTACACAATTGCCGCCTCAGTCAGTATGCTGTAACTTCCACTCAAAATTTTCACAGCCTGGTATGAACATCACTCGGTCTAGTTTTGAAACGTAATGTCTTACAGGGCGATAAAGAGATCAAATTGCTACCATGAAAACCACGACGACAAAAGAAAGTGTACATGATCCATTTGGAGTCATGGAGATTTTATTCTCTCAGATACCAGATCTCGACCAAGTATGGTGGCTATATTCATAGTTGCAGCTGTCATGTCATTCACTTACTCTATTGTAGGTCTCAGTCTTGGCATCTCCCAAGTCAAAGGTAAGGTTTAATACTCGTTGGGATCTGATGATTTTTTTTTACTACAGTAAAATGACATCATAGTTGATTTTACAAGCTAAATTTCTTGAAACAAGGAAATCAAAGCTTCAAGGGAAGCCTTACCGGCATAAGTATCGGAACTATGACACCTGCTGGAATGGTTACTCCGATAAATAAGTTATGGAGGAGCTTGCAAGCTTTAGGAGCCATCGCATTCGCGTATTCAGAAATTCAAGTAACCTATTTAATGGGGAAAAAAACATGTTAAGTATGATTCTTGCATTTACATCATAACATTCAAGTGACTACTGATTTGGATTTGATTTTACCCCAGGATACAATAAAATGTCCACCCTCAGAGCGAAAAACCATGAAGAAAGCCACCGCGATAAGCATAGCTGTAACAACAATATTTTATCTTTCGTGTGGATGCATGGGCTATGCTGCATTTGGGATCAAGCAACGGGCAATCTCCTCACACAGTTCGGATTCTTTGATCCATACTGGTTACTTGATATAGCCAATATGTCCATTGTAGTTCATCTTGTTGGTGCTTATCAGGTAACATATTAACATCTCATTAAGTTATTATACCCCTAGCTTTTGGCCCAATAGAACAATGGATTTATATACATTCTTAGGACATGAACCGGACAGAAGGACCTTACATATTTAAAATTCAAGCAATGAAATTTCTACAAGTTTTTTGCACCAGAAACATGTTATGCATCTCTGAACACAACGAGAACAAAAAAGGATCTTCAGTGGAAGGATATCTAGCACTAAGCTCATCAGATCATCTTAGATATTCTAGAATTCTTTTTTGTTTAATCAGAAAACAATTGTGAAGTGCAGGTTTATTGCCAGCTCTATGTTGTATACCAGCTCAATTTGTTCCGACTGGTCTGGAGGACTATTTTTGTTGTTTTCACAACACTCATTGCAATGCTTTTGCCATTCTTCAATGATGTGCTTGGGATTCTTGGAGAATTGGGCTTCTGGCCACTAACAGTGTATTTACCGGTGGAGATGTACATTGCTCAGAATAAGGTCAGAAAATGGACTAGCCAGTGGATCGGACTCCAGTTGCTTAGTATTGCATGTCTCCTTGTTTCAGTAGCAGCAGCAGTTGGCTCCATTGCTGGTGTCATTCTGGATCTTCGTGCTTTCAAGCCGTTCAAAACTGTATACTAATCAAGAAGAATCAGTGGCACGAAGAAATGTTAGCATAATTCTATTTAGCAGAGATGAAAAGATACAGCAGTGCAACTAAGTGCAGACATAGAACTGCTGTAATGCAGAATAAAAATTACCTGTCAGTTTTCATTTGTCAACGATGCATCTACAGTCCCGATGTTTTTTTTTTTTTGAATATCTAATCCACTAGAGAAAAATTACAAGACCATAGGCATAGTAAGAAATTGCGATTCAATTGACCAAGTTCAGCACTTGCTGCGTCAAAATCTCCGTAGTCATTATATCATCAAGCATTTTTTATAATTACAATCTAGAGAGTAATAAACAGGTGCGTGTCCACAAAGAGAAGAAGATAATACCTAGAAAAGGTAACAACTTCGAAAAGAGAAGGGACACGGAGAGATAGGAGATACGAAAGCCATTCATTACATCAAGTGCAATAGTACATTGTAACTAACTACAGTGCACACTGCTCAGTCCACCAGTAAACTTCATCTTAACCAGTAATAACTTCAAGATAATCCTTTTGAGTGCCGTGTACATCTCAAACTATCAGTAAGACTCGCAAAATAAATGTACGGGATCACTTCTTTGCCTGAGCCTTGAACTTAGCAGAACTAGCTTCTGCTGCGGCCTTTGCAATAGTAGTAGGTTTCATAACGCTTTTGGGATTTAGTGCCTTTCTGATCTTGAAAACCGCCCAAGCAGTCCCAATAGCATGCCCTGCAGCACCAAACCCATCATGTGTTGCCTTTGCAGCATCTTCTCCATACCTTTGTGAAACAAGTCCAGTAGTCACAACTGACGTAGTTGACATAACATTCTTTCCAGCAACTTCAACAGCATCCCAAACTCTATCTGCAGGATCAAACACATATAATCAGATTAAAGGAAAGTATTGCATGAACCTGAGTAATAACTAGTAAGCATCACATGCGAGAACACATCCAAGATCCAAGTGACGAGAAACATTCACAATACTGAATTATGGTAACAGATACATTGCACAACTAGGCCAGTTGTGACTACTGCACTTACGGGCTCTGAATTTCTCATTGAATGAGATACTATACAATACATTTATTTAAGTCAAGAAGAAGCAAAAGGTACATACTGAATCCATCCAACGAAGCAAGAACAATTTCTCCAGGCAGAAGGCTGAAGAACTTTTGTCCTACTTTAGAGTTTGCGACCGTACTTGTAAAGAATCCAGAAACCTTCACAACCCCAGACAGTATCCCTGTGGCAACTTGCTCGGACATCTTTGTCATCTGCTTAGCCCTGAGGACAAGAAGAAAGCCTGCTGAGTCACTTGTTAAGACAACCAAACTTAAAACGATAAAAATTAAATAACAAGATATCCAAGCAATATAATAACTCAGATCTATTGCACTTCCTCAACATGAATGTGAGGTAGAACTAAACTTAATTATGTTACTAATATCCCATGCACATCGCTGCACGCATTCAGAGTTAAATCTTTGTTTTGAGCTACTTATCAGCTAGCGTATAAGATAAATCAATATATTTGACCCCCAGCCTGAGTAACTATAGTTTTAACTTATCTACCACCAGCCTTGAGCTAGCTTATCAATTCTGAATTTCAACCAAGGCGGAAAAATGACAGTGAACTTATCCAACTACCCTATAAATCCTCAATGACTCAATCCCAGCTACATTATCCAGTAGACAACAAATACAGAAAATCATTTGAAATAGAGTACCCAAAATAAAATAAGGTAAGACATACATTCATACCTCTTCATCCTGTTTAAGACCTCGGGACTAACCTCCGACTTGTCAAATTTCCCCTTCTTCTCCATTCTCTTGTTGAGGAACTCATTTCCCCACTTAAGCCTATCCACAGTGACATCCCCGCACCACAAAATCCCCCTAATAACCTGTCCGGAACCCATTGCAATCATCCTAGCAACACTCCCACTATAATCCTCGACATTCGGAGCAATCGTAGTCCAGTACGCGGCGGCCTTCTCCTCGTCCTTCCCAACCTCCTGCTTCCCCAACAAGGCGACCCCTTTAGCCTCCTCCACACTAAACCCACTAAACCTCTCCAACACAGTATCCAATTCCCTCAACTTCCCTTCCTGCCCTTTACCAGCAAAGGTGAGCCCATAGTTCAAAATAGAATCAGTAGCAGCAGCAGCAGTATTGTGTTGAGGGACTCTAAGGGTGAAAAAGTAATGAGAATTATCGAGCTTAACAGCAGCCTCATCTTTAGCGAGTGGCCATTGGATGGCGTCGCTTACACGCGCGAGAGCAGCAACAACGTTGCCGTTCTGTTTGAGTTGGACGATGGAGAAGTCGCCAGAGGCGAGCTGGACGCTTTGTTGCTGGTCGATCAGGTGGAGAATTGCACCTGGGATGGTGATGATAACCTCTTCGGAGGAGTTTTGAATTTGGGGGTCTTGTTCTTGTTCTTCGGGGAAGAGATTTTCGGCTAATTCGTTCATTTGGATGGAAGATGAAGAAGAGGTATTGGAAAAGGGAGAGCTTGAATCTGGGTTCGTTTGATTGACTTGAGGGTAGAGAGATTTTTTAGTACCGGATGAAGACATTGTTTTTATGAATGAATGATCGATGAATTGATTGTGTAGAGGCAGAGCACTAGAGTGGATGGTTTAGTTTGGGAAGTTTTGAAGGTAGTAGTGGTGTGATTGGAAATAAAGATGATGGAGGTTGGTTTTATTGGGAAGATAAGCAAGCTTAAAGAGGAAGTAAATGGCGTGTCGGTTTGATTTGATGGGAAGGAAACAAACCCAATTTCTTCTTCTTTCTATCTTCGCCACGACCGGTCGCGTAGCTTAGCTGCCTGCCGTGTTAATAATTCACCTGTTAAACGGTTACAGCTTCTCGATCTAGTTACTTAGTAAAAATGACCGATCACCGTGGTAATTTCACAACTCGATCATGGAGTAACCGCTCCGCTACGACCGAATCGTGATGTTGTCGCCACCCATTTTATTTTTTTAATTTTTTTAATAAATTTAAATTGAAATAATAATTGAATATTGATTCGAATAACGGCTATATTTTCAAACATATACGAATAATAGCTATATTTTTTCGATAATGGTGTTTTCTTACTGAATTGGGAAGGACACACTTTGTACACCTTCCTTTGGCCCGGGGTCATATCAGTTGGGTCGATACCAGCCAAGTTGAGATACATTTGCAGCCTTTGAGAGCGAGCCAAGTCGGCATTGGTCTTGTTAGTTGTCGCTTCTATCTGTAGTCGTTTCTCCTCTTTTCTTTCGAAGAACGTCAACCTCCTCTGATCTATGTCAATCCTATGTTGCTCCAGTTGCAGTTGTGTAGGCCGGAGGAGTTTGAAGACATGCCACTTTTCCTAAGTGCCTTCGCCCTATTCCGACCCATGAGACGCTCCTTGAATTCATCACTATCCTCACTCATGCGTATTTTCTTCCCCGAGCTTCCGTCCATGTCTTCACCTTCTACATCATGGAGTTCAAAACTCGGAATTACATCTTCCTTTGAACCGGTGTAGTTCATCTTCGTTTGCCACTGTTCATAATCTTTCATGGCATGCCAACAGTGCATTAGCTCGAAATCTTCACCTTGGCTACGTTTTGCGTACTCGATGACATCTTCATTGTTAGTACCACTCCGAAGTCCTTGCACTCGTACAGCCTCGTTGTAAGCACTCACCCATTGATTAACACATGGCTTGATGCGATTCCAGCGGCCACGAAGAGAGCTACCAGTTCGTGGTTTGAGCTCAGAAGTCGAGTCCATCCTTGCCTCATTCCACATTCTTATGACGTGCTTACTGAATATCATAGTTAACTTCACCTTCGTACCAACACAATGATCCTCACTAACCATCATGAACATGTTGATTAGAGCAGGGTCCTCTGCAACCGCGAACTTCTTTGGTTTGATCTCCTGGGTTGCACCTTCCATTGCCTCCTCGGGAACGTTCTTTCCCATCGATGACCCAGCCTTTGCTTTGCCTTTGCCTTTTGATGCAGCCATCTCCCCTCTTCCTCGAATTGGCAGCTGCACCAGTGGAGATTGTGTCTTCGAGACGGTTTGCTGCGATCCCGAATCATAACCTTCCGGACGGAATACATCTTGGGAGTTGAAAGGATTGTATGGTTCATTTGGATTGTTGTTTGGATTGGTGGATGATTTCGAACTATGGTAGCTCATACTACTGAACATTTGCTTGATTTTAGCCGGATCATTGTCCGCCAACCAAGCTGCAAGATTCAGATTCATTTTGATTTTTGGTAGTGATTATAAGAGTGTTTTGAGTTTCATAGAGAGAAAGAAAGAATGTTTGGAAGTGTGAAGAATGAAGTGAAAATGATCGTCTATTTATAGATCCCGAAAAAATATGACTGGTTATAGCCGTTGGAGTTTTTTTTTTATGTTTTTTATTAATAAAGTAAAAAAAATAAAAAAAAGGGGGAGAGAGCCGCTGGGCTGGGCCCCCTTAAAAAACCGAACTGCAACAGATGGACATGCGGAGCAACCACGACTGCGGATGGCTGCTCTGCAGTCGCCTACAATGGACGGCATCGGTCGCGGCAGGCACCGCGACCGATGTCACGACCGTCCATAGTAAACGGTCTAATATCTCATTTTTAAAATACAGTCCTCATATTCTCCTACAGCATATCAAATGATAATAATACTAATAGTAAGCTTTCTTTATTCATCATTTTAAGCTTAGATAGATATGATATGTTATGAGTTATCTTTAAACAACTCTTGCAACTTGCAATTATCTTTAAAAACTAGTAAGTACAATATCATTTACCTACATCATTAACCTATAGTGTAAAATTGTATAATAAACATAACCTTCACACATATAATATAATCTTGCGCTGCTGATCACTTAAATAAAAAGTTGATAATAAAAGATCTGTTACAATCTCAGCGACTAATAAATGAATTTATGGAAATCTCTTAGATAAATAAATAACAACTATTAAATGGACGATACAACATCTATATTCATGTGAAACACTACCGCATCATATCGAATAACACCACGAACACCATCCGGATCACAAGTAGTTGTAACTGCATATCCCCGTGCTGGTCTAAAATCACCAACAATAGGCACATCACGTATAGCCTCGTCTAACGGCTTCCTCCCCAGAACAGAAAAAGTGCTCCCTTTAAAGATTAAACTCACCCTCAGTGAACACAAGACAACATTGAGCAGCATAACCAAAGACTTGTCGTCGTGTACATCCGAAAGACCAATAAGTCCCTGAATCCGGCCCACTATCCCAGAATCCATGGTAGGCCCATAAGTAACTGGGTTATCTAGAACATTTCAAAGGCCGAAAGCCGAAGGCAGAATGTCAGTCTGAGCCACTTTCCAAACGGTGGGATTTTTGCCACCAACCAAATCTTGGACATAGGAACGAAGCTTCGTGAGTTGATCCGTGTGAAGGAAAAGGTTCTCAGAAATTAAGATGCTGAGCATCAACCATATAGGGGCGGCCTAACTCTCCTAAGTCAAAATTTCTTCGGGTCTTAAGACAACTATAAATTTGAGTTCTTTTTTCTTCAAATAGAAAAAATACATTAACATTAAATATGTATAGTAGTGCTCCATTTATTCTAAGATAGTACAATCGAAAGTCACACATGACAAGTATTTATTCTAAGATAGTACAATCGAAAATCACACATGACAAGTATTCAAAATAAATATACCGTACTATACTATTACAAAAGTTCTTCACATGTTCTTCAAAAGTTCTTTCCTTCCGTGCTTGTTTAATTTGCTAGGTGATTTGCCAAGCTTCTTGATATCTTCAATGAAAGTGAGTGCTTTATTTGAAAACTTCTAGCTTGTTTTCTTAATGTAAAACTACATATTAAATGATATAAACAATATAGTCCGACCTCCTAGATTCGTTATAATACGTCACGACTTACTAAAAAGAAGACGAACCTATGACTATCTCGCAGTGGGGGCCGTCACTAGAGACGGGGCCGGCTCCACCACTTCCCCACGACGGCCCCTCTTGAAAATAGGCTTCCACAAGTATCGGGCCGGCTCCACAACTTCACCACCACGGCCTTATACCTAGGGCCAGCGTCCTGACGCTCTCACCAAGGCCCTTCGAACTTGTCTTTATTACTTGGATTGAGCCCACGTGCCTCCAACCTCCGCCAACACGTGTCAACATCCCGCTAAGCCGACCAAGGTCCGGCGTGTCAGGGCCCGAGCTCCAGCGAAACTCAACTATAAATAGAGGGCATTTACTCCTCATTAAGGGACTCAACCACTAACCAAAAATCTACTCTCTAGACTTTGAGGGCCGAGACTACGCTCTCCCAAACCCAAACACGTAAAGTCCGTAGTCCGGTTTGTCTTAGGCAAACTGGCCCAAAAGAGTCTAACCCCTTCCCCGTGTTTTAGGTACCTAGAGACGGCCCCATCACCAAGAGAAGCTAGAGACGGCCCCCTCACCAAGAGAAGGATCTGACCAAGTCAATCTGAAGGGTGGCCTACTCTACTCACTCCGGGTTGAAGGCCCCTTCCACTCTACTCTGAAGCCTACTCTACTCACTCCTGACGGAGGCCATTTTCATCCGGACGAACCTTAGACCAATCGAGGCGAATCAAGACGGACTAGATTCTACCTAATCCACGAACCTTATCTTAGCCCGATTAATACCATATCATATTGGCGCCGTCTGTGGGAATCTTTTCCAATCAGAACAAAAAGCCATGGCACCAGTTAGGGGACGAGGATCTGCTAGAGGACGAACATCTGCTAGGGGAGGAACTTCAAGTAGAGGACGAGCAATCAGAAGT
>JAYMSP010006791.1:0-11024 GCA_036897095.1 Plantago elongata
CTACTCAGGACTATCTCTATGTGATCACTTATTGATCCTTCTTTTTCCACCTCTCTGTGGTATTATATCCTCTCCTAGTTGGATGTCTCTCTATGTCTGCTCTGGGTTAACTTCTTCCACCTGACTCTTACAAACTCGAGCACGTCACTGGAGTAGGGTACAATATTTGGGTCCTCGTTGCCCATAACCAACTGCCCATGGTATCGTCCATCGTTTGGTCATACCTTTTGCCTCGCCTGCTCTCGTATAACATCAACGTAGAACGTCATGGATAAAATTTGTTGATTCTTACCTATGATATGATTTTTTCACCAAAGGACTTTCACAAGTATTATTTGACGTTTTTCAGGACATTCTCAACGTTCATAAAGTCCCGTTTCAATTGAGGGGGAGTGATAGAAGTATAATTAGATTAGGACTTCTTAATTATAGTACTTAAAAAGTATTATTGAATTAGAATTCCTTATTATATCTAGCTATACATACTTGTTTGTGTGTGTGTGTGTGTGTGTGTGTGTGTGTGTGTGTGTGTGTGTGTGCGCGCGCGCGCGCGCGCGATTGATGAACAAGAAGAGTTAAGGAAAATAGTTCTTTCAATCAGAAACAAGGTTACACTTTTAACTTTTAGTCAAAAAAAAATAAGAAAGTCAAACAGTTGAATATTTATTTGAAAAAAAATATCAGAATGAATAAACATGAATATGAATAGTAAATTCTAACCTACATATAACAATCAACTTGGTTATGAAGGTGAAAAAGCCCAAGAGGAACTTGTAAAAATCTCACATGTAATCATATCATAAATAACAAACGAAACAATTGTGAATGAGACTTTAAGGAAAACTTGCTTAAATTTTATATCATAGTATATATTACAATCAACCCGGCAAGGTCTATATCATACATATATGCATTTGTGCATGCAAACTTTAGGGGAGTTCGCTTCATAAGAAGCCAAGCCGACTAGTCACAATGTCACCTTCTTAAAAAAACCAATGTGCCCTTTTCGACTGAGATAAGATAAAGAAGTAGAACGAATTAATGTTTGAAAGATGGAATACTAAGAAGGTGAGAGAAGAAACATATGTTACTTAGGTGGTGTGGTAAGAAGTAGTGGAGCCTTGAAAAAGTATGAGAAAGGTGATTTTGTGGAATAACAAAGAGATGTGATCTCATGAGAAAGAGTAATAGGGTAGGCTTAAAATCCAAATTAGGATTTTAATGACTTTTAACTCATGAAAGGATTTCATTGGAGTTTAATAATGATAGTCAATGAGGAATTGGACATGAATGAACAAAAAGATTGGGCTTGTTTGTGATGAACGTTGGGCTGGATAGAAATACAAAGTGTTGGGCCTCCGATTCATGGTCAAAACCCTCTATTTCAATTTCATCACTCAGTTCCATCTAGATTGCTTAAATTTAAAATATAAATTTTCAGGATGTTAAATTACATTTGAATTAAAGTTGTTAGTAATGATCCGCACGTTAAATTAATTTTCTATGGTCAAACAATAATAGATACCCCTAAAGGTAGCTTAAACACAGTCCATTTCTCTATCCTATCATTTTGAATTTTATTTTGATGAAATATGAAAGATAAAAATAATTTAATTTAATTATTAAGTAATTAAGATAAAAGATAAATTAATATAAATATTACAAACCCAAACACATCTATATCACTTTCCCCATATTTCCCTTTTATTCTTACTTGCAAACTCCTCGAACGACTCAGATCGTAGAAGTTAATAGCTCCTACATGAGTTGTTATAACTCATGTGCGTCTGTAGTTTATAGCTTTCCAACTTTTACAAGGAACTTTAAAAGCTTCAAATTGGAGCTTTTAAGCTCCATGCCTTTAGTATTTTGATTGTTGTTTAAATTTGTTTCATGGTTATAGGGATTTAATTTATTATTTTGGAAACTTAAAATTTTTAGAATTGTGAATTTAATACATCTAGTTGCAAAAATGAAAATTCAAACTCACCGAGATTTAGTCCACATGCAACATTTCCGAGTTCATCGTGTAAAAACGAAACCAAACACATGAAGTCCAAAAGCACGTAAATGTAAACTTATGAGATTACCAAATGCCTCCTAAAGTTGTATACGAAGGGCGGCGGCTAGGGAATTACTGAATTTTCTTATGTGGGTCAGTGGGTGGGTGCACTGTACTCCCTATTTGAATGCCAATGATCTGGTTCTGGTCGTCACCACGTACATACCAAATAATTGAAAATGTTCAATGGCAGGGGTAAAGTTTGTTTTGGTATCTATCTTCTCCTGCTTCTGTTCAAGACTCCTAATTTTCCATAAAGCAGATACTAGTTTGTAAATAAACTATGTGAAATGATAGACCCAAAAAAATTAAAATAATGTGAGAGGTTGAGATTGGAGTGTAGCGAATCCTCATATAAATAAGAGGCACTGGAACTAGCATAAAACATCATCTATATGTTGTCTGTTTAATTGGTGTAGTATTACAGAAGACAGAAATAATAGTATGTCGATGAAGATCTACACACATCCACTTTCAGCTCCAGGAAGAAAAGTTCTTCTGTGTCTGGCTGAGAAAGAATTGGATTTTGAATTTGTTTTCATCGATCTTACCACTGGCAAACATAAGGAGGACACCTTTATCTCTGTTAATGTAATTTCATTTCTCCATAATACTTATAGTATCTATCTTCTTCAATTTATTACAGTACCATCATCTTTAATTTCTTTATCTGACTCCTGTTAATTTCGTCCTCAGCCTTTTGGTCAAGTTCCAGCTTTTCAAGACGGAGACTTGAAGCTTTTCGGTAAACATAATTCCTCTGCTCTTCAATCTCTTTATATTCACGAGGTCGAGTTGAGTCCAATTGAATTACGAGATCATATGATATAGAACTTGATCAGCTATCAGATATCCTACGGCGAGGATTTTGTTGGTCTAATCTAGAGCAATACCAGATCGGATCAGCCGATCAGCCATTGGCGGAGCTTGATTTTGCTCTGCCATGAGCGGAGCTTAATTAAGCTCGGGCCATGGCAGTTTCTTCTTTGTTTCCTTTCTCAAATATTCCTTTTTTAAATATTTAATATAAAATCTTGTAAAATATAAAATTAATATTCTTAAACAGAGTATAATGTTATAAACAATGATTCATGTCTAGATAATTTATCTAATTGATGTTGATATCATTAACATATATACATCTTGAAATGCTTATATTATTAATATTCATGTTATTCATATATAAATATAGGTATATTTTTAACAACATGCGTCATTTTTTCTAGATGTCATATTCCATAACGTTTTATCAGTGCATAATATTTTTACAAAGTCTCTAGATATGGAACTATATTGGTAAAAATATAATTGATTTTATCTTTTATAACATTTATATTTACTATATTAGTTTAATTTTATGAAAAAATGCATTTAGTTATTGATATGAGACATAATTTTAGTAATACACCGATTGATTGTTTTCTGAAAATGTGGCTTGGTCTTTGAGTAATTTACCCAGACTTGGGATATTTTCCTTTCATCTGAAAAAATCAACAATTTCATTTCAGTTCAGATTTACTTAATTATTATTTATACTATAATACAGTTCAAATCAGTTATGTTCTGTTTAGATGAAGATAACAAAACCTACTCTAAAGATTTACAATTATATGTGTGTTTTGGGAAAAAGGTCACAACCATAATATTATTTCATTTATAATTTGTACAGAATCAAGAGCAATTACAAGATACCTTGCTCAGGCATATGCTGACAAAGGAACTCCTTTACTATCCGAGGATCCAAAGAAGAATGCAATCATCTCTCTTTGGCTCGAAGTCGAGTCTCTTAAATTCGACGTGGTTGCCCAAAAAATCAACCTTGAACTAGTCATTAACCCATTGATCGGGTTGCCAACTGATGAGGCTCTAGTGGAGAAACTCATTCCCCAATTAGCTTCGGTTCTTGATGTCTACGAAACTCGTCTGACTGAGTCGAAGTACTTGGCTGGGGACACCTACACACTTGCTGATCTTCACCATCTGCCAGTCATCACCAACTTGTTCAAGACTAAGGTCAAGGCTTTGTTCGATGAACGCCCACATGTTAGCGCGTGGTGCACTGAAATCTTGGCCCGCCCGGCTTGGAAGAAGGTTCTTGCTGATCTCAACATGTGATGACTGATGAGCTTCAACACATTATCGTTTGGTTTATTACTTTGTTATCTTTTTTGTACTTTGCTAAAAATAATAATCAACGGTATAAATATGGTGAGTGTATCAAATACTTAGATTTGAATAATCCATGAGTTCCTCATATTCAAAGGAAATCATTACTTGATATAAGAATTTTACTTTGCACAACAATACTTAACATATTCAGTTAAGAGGTTAAAAGCACACTAGAAAACTTATGATGTTGTACAAATGATATCACCACAAATACATTTCCCCATTTGGCTCAATGAACAGTGATTTGGCATAAAATACACTTCAAATACCCTCATTTCAATTTCATTCCAAACACAATTTCACCAAAATCTCCATTCAAATGCCATGCCAATCAGCCCCTATCAGCCCCATACTCGTGCAAAAAACCTATTACCAAAACATTTGTTTGGGACCGGGTAACATTTAAACTTGAAGGAATTTTAAGTACTTACCTATTTTTGTAAAGTCTGATATAACATAATTTTTTTTTTAAACGGATAAATATTCTATTACTCACAGTCAAGAGCATAACTAATGCTCTCACCCAAATAATTATAAAGAACATATTACAAATTGTCCAAATCATAAACATATTATAAGGTACATCAATCGATAAATCTAAATCAAAGACAACCATTAATAAATACATGAACTCCACATCTAAACACCATGGACTGCTCAACTCCGAAAACAAGCTCAGGACCAACTTATCTTCACCACAAGCATAAATTTCCAACCTCGGTAACAGTTTCATACTAGGACAAACTCCACCGTCGATTCAAGAAAGAATCTAGTAGTGTCTATTTTACCGAAGTCCGCACTTTGGTGTGTGCTGGTTTGGTATACACATCCATCAACCCTCACGACACTTAAGCCATTTTTTGGATAGTATTTGAACACTCCCAACACGACAACGGTGGTGCAAATGCACCATAGATCCACTCCGGGCTCATTCTTAATCACGTCCCTCCACCCTATGTCATCTTTCAGGTCACTTGGCAAGTAATTTTTGTCGTGATCAAGGGTCCCTCAAGATATTGAAAACTATATCACACTGGTCTAGTTACTTGAGTTAATCGTCCCATGACTCCTCAGAGCATACAAGATACCCCTCTCACCAAGACTAAAGGAACAATTCCCTACGCGGCACAGAAGACAAAAGTGAAAGCTCAAGATATTGAAGAATAAAACTCTATGATCTATCCCCTTGAACCCCTCAATATATTGAAAACTAGATCACATTGGTCTAGTTACTTGAGTTAAAAGTTTGAGGAGTCCTCAGAGCATACAAGATACTCCTCTCACCAAAACTAAAGGAGCAATGCCACACCCGAATAAAACAACACAAACAATTCTCACGATATTGAAGGGTAAATCATTCTGGTTTATCCCCTTGAGTCCCTCAAGATATTAAAAGCTAGATCATAGTGGCCTAGCTACTTGAGTTAAAACTCGGATAATCATAAAAATTCATCCAAGACGAACTTCTCAAAACCGAGTCACGTACCTTAATGTACTAACCGACACTGACAGAATCTGACAAGAGCCTGACAGAGGCGAACAATAGCAGTTTGGTCCAACATACGCCAAACGGATTAATTGGTATAAGGTCCCAAACTGACCATGGGCTTTGATGTACAACCCTCCACTTTAAGTTGCTTATGGCTCAATCCCCTTTTATTTGTTTATGGTGCTGATGTAGCTTATTTTCTCTATTCTAGCTCCCCTAATAGCTTCTACCGCCTACAGTCCACCTTTAATTGCTAATTGTCCTTGTTTCTGTTTTGTTTCTTCCAATATCATCAACATCACTTCGGTTAATTTGAAATTCAAAATTTACAATGTTAAAATCCTTTTAACATCACCAAGTCATTTACACCTTAGTTTTTTTATTTTTTGCACTCCTTTTCGAGAAGGTTGAGCTCGGTGTTTCTCGGTTCAGCCCACCAAACAGCCAGCTGAGATCGGTGTTGCTCTGTCCACAACCTATAAAATCAAAAAAGAACATGGATGCGTCTCAGCTATTGTATGTCATTGTTGGTTGTATCGGCAGCCACTAAACCGTTTCAATGCTGGCGGAATTGACAAAACTGGTTCCATCTAAGGCTAAAAAGGGAGCCAGTAATTACTCCACCGATTGAAAACAAAATAAGAAACTTCCGGAAAAATAGCCCACGTGCGAAATCAGAATTTGGGGCTGCGACGTCTTCAAACGGAACATCATACTAAGGACCTGGTCATCAACAAAATCGTTGTCCATACTTTAGTCGCAAAAGGGCTTTACCGGTTGTGTATAAATAAAGAAAAATGAAAGCCACAACACTTTTTTTCGATGAGAGAAACCAAATAAAACACCTAAAAGGATAAAAGGGATGTGTAACATGGGTAGTATTGTTCAGTGGCCCCATAAAATAAGAAAAATGGATGGAGTGCCAACGAAGTAGCCATATAGACATGCAGTTCAATTGATATTAGCATAGCATGTAGGGATTAAAAACCTATAAAGTGAGTAGAGGAGCTCATAATAAGTCGGTCAATAGTTGGGGAGCTATATAAAAAAAACAAGCGTCAGGGGACTGTGTTGTAAGACGCCCGACGCCAAATTCATCATTTTGGACCAATGACAAACCAGTTCTTTACCCTCCCACGTGATTCTCCATCAGTCCACACCAAGGCCTACTCTCATGATCACCATTCCACAGCTCATGCACTTGTCCATTAGTACTCCAACCAGCTCACGTGCTGCTCAACCATGACATCTTACCACTAGCACTCACTGTCCTTATCATCCACTTGCATCATGACCCAAAAAGCTTCATGCATACTACACAATCACATACCTTAATAAATTAAGTCATCAAAACCAAGGTCGTGAGTTGGCAAAAGAGCCTTGATGACCCAATCCGTGACAAAACGAAAAAAGGCCATTGCAGCAGAAGACACACACGCACAACATTCCCAACAACTCATAGTAACTCTGCCACATCCACCAACCATCTGCACCACTCCAAAAACAATCAAAACAGGCTCCAACCAAATACAGACAGAGACTGAATCAAAAACAGGGGAACAACACAAAATTGGACCAACTAGCAGAAACAACACAACAATCAAGTAAGACACATAACCAGAGCAATTAGCCAAGAATCGAAATGATACCGAGCTAAACGGCCTTTTCCTTTTAACCAATGCCAACTATGCCACTGAATATGCTCAAAAACCTCACGAGGATTGACACTCTCATTTTTTAATAAAACTTTATTTCTAGCATGCCAAATACTCCACATACAACATATTCCAAGTCTTCTTATCCCCGCTATGCACCAATTTAGTATGATTCTCAAATAATTCCTCCACACATGAACCTACCACACATTGACAATCCAACCAACTATACACTAGATTCCACACCTTTTTAGCAAGAGAACACTCACCAAAAATATGCCACGAACTCTCGACCACATTCACATCACACTTTTTACAATTTACTTTTGGAGGGTATTCTATCTTGAAATAATTTCCACACAAAAACAATCACTTTAGACGAAACCAACTTATTCCAAAGTAAGGAAGCCCATTTTTTCATATGACTCTCCTCCACTTTTTTATTCAATTTCCTATAACCCTCCTTAGTGGAGTAAACATCAACTTTGTTCCCCATCCATCAACTCTATTATTCACAAGAACGCTACTCTTCAACTTCTCTTCAGTGCCATTAACAATAACACATTCACGCTCCAACAACTCTCTATCCCACTCCCAAGACCACAACTTATCTACACCACTACACCGCACTCTATCCTTCACCAAACAATCTTTATTCTTCTCTAATCTATACAACCGAGGATACAACTCCCGGAGAAATCTATCTAACCCCCCCCCCCCCTTCTCTTGAAAACACACGCTTTCACCCCCCACCCGGAAAAACAGACTAACCCCCCCCCCCCCCTTTCTTTACAAAACTTCGTATTACCCCCATCACCAAGTCTTTTCACACAATTACTCTTGAAACAATCTTGGGAGCCAATGCAAGTCACCAAATTCCTCCACCATTCCGACCAATGACCCCTTCGCGAGTTCCCCTCCGTGAGACACTCTATACTCTCAAACAGCTCACCATACTTGGACTCGAGAACTTGGACCCAAAGCTCATTCTCCCCTCCCAACAACCGCCAAGCCCACCTCCCTAGCAAGGCTTGATTGAAGTACTTCATATTCTTTATGCCCAAACCTCCGTCTCCCTTCTCCAAATACAATTGCTCCCCTCCAAGCTATCTTCTTCTTCTCATTATTTACATCACCACCCCATAAGAAATTCCTTTGCAATCTCACTAATTCATCAATGACGGACAAAAGTGCCTTGATGAGGAAAGATAAATAATAAATAGGGAGAGCACTAAGTACCGTATTAATTAGCACTAATCTTCCTCCAAGCGATAAGAACTTATTCTCCCACACCCCAAGCCTCTTCTTGAATTTTTCCTTGATTGGGTCCCACAACTTCTTATCGACTACTTTTCCCAAATTTTATTTTCAACCCGGATAGAAGCTCAAAACACTGCAAGACACTCTTAATCAGCACAATATTCTCCTCACATGCTTCCCCCATGAAAAGAGAATCATCCGCAAATTGCAAGTGTGATATGGGAATATTTTTAGACCCAACTACTACCGGTCTAAAATTCCCCACCACACAAGCTATCCTCATCAATCTACTAAGTCCCTCCGCCACAATCAAATATAAAAAAGGTGATAAAGGATCACCTTGTCTCAACCCCCTCTTTATGTGAAATTCATTAGTCGGACTTCCATTAACAAGGATCGAAGTAGTAACAATTGACACACATTTTGTTATCCACCCAATCCACTTCTCACCATAGCCTAGCATCCGCATCGTATCAAACAATAACTCCCAACTCACCGAATCATAAGCCTTTTCAAAATCAATCTTAAACATGAAGATTTGGCTCTTCTTTTTCTTAGTTTCATCAACTATCTCATTGGCAATCATCACCCCCATCCAATATATTGCGATCGCCAATAAAAGCGGATTGGGTCGTGGAGATAATTTTATCAAGCTTTTTGCTCAACCTATTTGCCAAAACCTTTGCTAGTATTTTATACATACTTCCCACCAAAGAAATAGGGCGATACTCGGATATATTCACCAGATTCATCACCTTGGGAATAAGATATATAAATGTAATATTCAAGCCTTTACACAACTTGCTATTAGTGTAAAAATATGTGAAGACTCTACACACATACCCTTTAATGATCTCCCAACACGACGTGAGGAAATGACCTCCAAAACCATCGGGCCCCGGGCTTTTATCAACCCCACAACTCCACACCGCTGCTTTTATCTCCTCCTCACTAAAAGCAATCTCCATCGCCCTACTCTCTTCCTCCGTGAGTTTAGATCCTCCCAACTCAGTCACTTTCACATATCCCTCTTGTCTTGGTTGAAAATGAGACTCAAAATATTCACGAATTCCCTCCTTCACCTCTCCCGCCTCCTCCAACCAACGCCCCTTCCCCCGCACTCCTTTCATAACTCTTCTCCGACCCCTACACGCTACCACTCCATGAAATAACAGTGAATTCACATCGCCCTCTTTGATCCACTTTTGTTTAGATTGTTGCATTCTCAAGAATTCTTTCATTTGTAACAGATGTTCCAACGCATTCTTCTTTTCCCATCGTTGGCGAATCAGATCATCCTTCCCATCCTCCCTTCCTGAGCGAGTCCGAACTCTGTCCACCATCTCCCTAGCCTCTGCACCGCCTCCCCTGCCGACCTCCAGCCTTCTGTCATCTCTCTCTAGCGCCTTTGCAGCAATTGAAATGTTGTTGGCAGCACTCAACTGCACCTGTGCACTTACCGGGCATCCACTGTCAGACCCTGCCCTGTCCCTGCAGCACTCAGAACCCCCTCACCACTTCCCCTCACGCCTCCACTTCCCGCCCTGGTAATATTCTCTAATAGTAAGTCCAATTGCGACACTTCTTCCGTCATATTTTCAATCCTCAACTCCATATTACCACCCACCCCCTTGTTCCACTCTTTCAATTTCAGTTTGAGGCGTTTTAATTTTTCTTTGATGACAAAACCACCCCATCTGTGCACTCCCTTCTTCGCCCATTCATTCTTCACTAACACCATAAATCCCTCTTCCTTCACCCAACTATTCATTATCCCAAACGGCTTTGGACCTCAATCGTTACCATCCTCCTTTACTATAATTGCCACATGATCCAAAACACGCCGTTTTAGGTCAACCTGAATTAAAGATGGCCATTGTACCATCCAAGCTTGCGAAAAGAGAAAACGATCCAACCTACTACAACTCAAACAATTATCTCTATACCACATAAATTTCCTTCGCTTCAATGGTAAGTAGACAAGCTCCAGGTCCTCAATGAATTTGTTGAAGGCCTCCATACTTCGCCTACTCCTTCCTAGCCCCGCACCACTTCGCTCTTGGCATCCTGAATCGCATTAAAATCACCCCACACACACCATAAACCTTCCTTATCACCCTTAACCTACTACCTATCACCTCCCATAGTTCTTCCTTTGTATTGTCAATGCACGGGGCATACACATTTAGAATCTCCACTTCTACACCCTTCCATCTCCCGCGGACTCCTAAAACTCCCTCTGCACTCCCACAGACTATCCTTCACTAATGTTTCACTATTCCACATGCACAGAAGACCCCCCGACGCTCCCATGGCCCCTGAAAAAATCAAATTCACACTATCAACCCCCCCCCCCCCCCCCTGGCGCTACCCCCACTCCCACCAAGTT
>JAYMSP010006792.1:0-11017 GCA_036897095.1 Plantago elongata
TAAAAAAAATATTTTTTTTATTTTAAACCTTAATAAATTATAAAACGGCTTTAAAAATTTTCATTAATTTCAACATCTAAGCACTCTTATAATATGAATAATTTGTAAATAAAAATAAAAAAATAAAAAATTTTCATGATGTGGCGACGACGACGCGTCACCACTTCACCAAAAACGACGACGGTCATTATTGAGATGGTCTAAGGGGCGAGAGTCGACTAGAGGAGTGGTGGCGACGGACTTGCGGATGGCGGAGAATTGGGGGGCGCCGCCGAGTGAAATGGAGACAACAGCAGCTGCCATTGATTGAATTGGGTGTGGTTGGTGAGTGAGTCAGTGAGTGAACTAGGTGGGTTTGTTTGTTATGTCGCTATCTGGATTCTGAGTGTGTTTGGATTTGTGCAAATTGAATCTGTATATATGTATATAAAATATTTATAATATTATATATCATGTCATACCGGTTCAAACGGCTCAAAAACGGCCCAACCGGTCCGACCCCGGTTGAACCCTTTTTAAGGGGTGAGCGGCTCAATTGTCCGGTCCAGCTTTTAAAACATAGGTTTGGACGATGTGATTCATTTTTCCTTTGTAATTGTTCGTTGAGAGCATCATTTATGCTCTTGGCTTTTTATTACTAATAAATTTTTTGGCCGTTTAAAAAAAAAATGATTCTGTAAATTGTAATACTAGAATTTTTTTTAATATATATGTATTGATTTTTAGTGTGTACTCGATGATGATTAGCTTATAAAGTTGTAGTATTGGACGGTTGTCTAAAAGGTGAGTAGTTTTCCAGTCTACTGACTAGACAGAGTGGATTTTCTGTGGTTTGCAGATAGAAAAATCAACCTTCAGTCTTGAAGTGTTGTTACCAATTACCATGCTTTGGAAGTTTAGAACACTACAGAGAACTTTGCATGCATTTATGGCTTGTTTCTTTTTACCTTCGGAAAAAGTACGTGCAATGCAATGAAATGTTAGGCCAACCCAACTATGCAAGTAGAATATGTATGTAATACAAGGACTTTAAAAATGAAGTTATAGTACATTAAGTAGACAAGTACCATTGTCATCCCTATGCTTGTAAGACGTGTATGTATTGACATGCACGTCTCTGGTGAAAAATTGTCCGGCCTACAAGGTGTGGAATTTCATATACCTGCAGTTCCTCCCCTGCATAGCAAACCCCCCTCTCTGCATTACATCAGTTTCTTGTTTACTTAAAGTTCACTATCATGTATTTATAGTTGAATCCCATTTAAAACATTTGAATGCATACTTGAGTTGCCAGATTAATAGAATTATCAAATATGTTTTGGAACAACTATTTGTTTAAATGGAAGCTGGCATTCTTGAGATCTGTATGGGTCGATAGTTGGTTTGCTGCTACTAATAGCCCTTTGTTATATCCACAGGTATCGCAGTCTTATTGAGAGAGTGTTGAAGGCAAGACTTGTGTATGAAGGCCCTAATATGAATAGAGCTGTAAGCTTCGAGTACATGAATAGGCAATTGGTGTGGAATGAATTCTCGGTAATTTTCTCACCACTTCATTGCAATTTTTTGCAAGCAATAGGCAAAACACGCTACCTTTTAGCAATGCTGTAATAAGATGTCATGCCCCCACTGCCCAAAAAAGAAAAAAGAAAAAAAAAACACAAAAAAAACAAAGGAGGATTTGATATCACTATACTACTCTGTGGTTTGAAGTTATAACTTGTAAGTGATCAAGTATATCTTTCGAGGCATTCTGATGGTGTGTAGTTTTCCTTTCAGTGTTTCACATACCTGTGAGGCTGTGACTAGTATATGAATTGCTCTTGTGCATGGAAACAGAAAATTATTTATGATTGGTATTTTATACTTCCTCTGTCCCGTCCTAAGCTTCTCAAACACTTTTTGGGTTCAAAATAAGACGAGTACTTTTTCATAAAATAATAAGACAAGAATACTTTTGTTTTCAACCGAGTGGCATGAGATGTAATTTTTGGGCTATTGTCTGAATATTCTAATGTTAAAGTTGGGCTAAAAATGGATACAAATGGAAATGGGAAGCTTTAATCGGGACAACAAAAATGGCAAAGTGGGAAGCTTAGGACGGGACGGAGTAAGTAATCATTTAGATCATGAACTTCGAATGCATCTCTCTGTTGTATTTATGCTCGCTTTTAATGTTCATTAACTGAAATGTAAGTTCAATATACAGGAAATGCTTCTGTTGCTTCTTCCTCTTCTCAACTCGTCATCTGTTAAAAATTTACTACGCCCCTTTTCAAAGGATAAATCTTCAAATTCAGAGGGGGATGATGATTTATGCCCCATATGCCAGGGAATCCCGACAACTCCATTTTTAGCTCTCCCATGTCAGCACAGGTACTTGATTTCACACATGAGCTTTTAGTTTTATATGGACTTGAAGCTATACCATGGAAGATAAATTACCCCATTTAACGTATAATGTCAGCTAATGCATCCCTTGATGGTCTCATTCCAAATTATACAAGGATTTATTATTCTATGGTTATTTCAATAATTGGACTACAAGCGCATGGTACCATTAAATCTAACATGATTCTGATTTAGCCATCTAGAGTCTGGCCCAGAATGACTAGTAATAACTAATAATAGCATTGTATAGTTTGATTGGCATTTTTGGAAGTATAAAGAAACGATTTTATTTGACTTATTTCTAATGATTGGACTACAAGCGCATGGTACGATTAAATCTAATATGCTTCTGTTGGATATGGATGACAAAACTATCAACTGCCAAATTTTGGATTTATAGCCATGTAGAGTGTGGCCCAGAATGACTGGTATTAATGGCGTCTTATAGTATGATTGGCATTCTTGGAAGTATATAAAAAGTGATGGTTAATGATTTTATACAGTGGCTCTGTTATTTTTCTCTGTTTGGTTGTAACTGGAACTTGTTCTTGCTGCTGGTAGAACTGGAGTTTTATGCTTTACATTCCAGACCAACCACCCGTTCCATTTTAAAGTTACCCAAATTTTCACGGCCATTTCCAAAATTAACTCTTTATAACTTCATAATCTCTTTCGACCACGTTACTAACACTTGGACTTCGTTTACAACCCTAAAGTCCAACAATACTGGAATAGATTTTCTCTCTCTAATAATATGCTTGCTGGAATAGGTACTGCTATTACTGTCTTCGAACACGGTGTTCTACAACTATGGCATTCCGGTGTTCTAGGTGTAATGAGCCTGTTGTGGCCATGCAACGACATGGGGGTTCCATCAAGAATATTGTAAGGTGATCATATCTTTACAAGGTGAAGGTTATATTTATTACTGCCTTTTCTCTTTTAATGTAAAAGTTATAGTAATGTAAAATTAAATATATGACTAGTGCCTGAAATTGGCATTACAACTAAATTCAAGGTAGGAAGATTTCTTGATAAACAAAGTCCTACTCTATTCAGTAATGGAATTTTGTTTATCACCATTTACTAAAAGATTAACAAGTTGTTTTTGTCAAAACAACCTCTATCATCTACTGATACGGAAGTAATGGAATTCCTTTCACTGGCTTCATATAATTTGTTGGATTCTGGATGTCTTAGATTTCATCTCCCTAAAATTACTCTACTTAGCGAAAGGAAACAATCTTTCTGACCTTGATCTTGATTTATGTATGAATTCCCTGAGAGTACTTTTGCGTTGGTTTGCGGGCTTTCTTTTTTTGGTGGTTTTGTTTAAATAGTACCATTAATAATTCAGTTTGGTTGACCTGCCTCAAGCCATCAAAGTGACAAATTTGTACATGATTAATTCAATTTTAAATACCTTCTATGAGGAGGTAATTACTTTTGGGTTATCTTATTCTTTTGTGAAATGTCTAATTTTATGATAAATATGCCATTCCAATCCAAGAACACCAATTGATTCATATAATCTAACTCTCTTTTTCCTCCCTAGTTTACACCTATTTTTCTAGTTTTGCACTCTTTCTTTTTCATTTTTTCTGTTTTCTAGTTTCCACTTTCCTCTTTTTTTTTTCCTAATATTTTACGAGTTTTTTACACCCTTTCTTTTCATTTTGGATCCCTCACTCTTCATCATGTTTTTAAAAAATGTTCAAGCATATCAAATATGTGCGAATTTTGATGGAATATGGGAGTATATATGTATTTTGAATACCAAACATGCATCTTTATTCACATATACTAAATCTATAATTTAATAGATTTTTTTTTAAACGACTAAAAGTGACTTCAACACTTGACCTATTGGTTGAGATTGAAGCGTCATTTCAATCGAACTGTATTTCGTTTTCAACTTAATTAATAGAGATTTTAATGCCCCATGTATAATAGCTCTCTACTTGGATCACTTTGAATGGCTTGTATGGTGTTTTGGTGATTAAAAAGAAAAGAGCTTATAACTTCCCGCTTATGTTTTGTTAATCTTCTCTTAGGGATTAGTCTATTGTTGTAGTAGACTTTGGTAACGCGATTCATTGCTTCTTCTATAATTCATAACTAACACTAGATGGAAAGGGATTTGTTAAGCTTATATTTTTAGACATCTTCTCTCGGACGATTTATGTAAGGCCCCGACCTAGTCCGTACGTCAAGGAAAATGCCGACTTCCAAATACTTCGATAAATATAGATAAAGTACTAGTTATTACAAAATCAAATATAATTTATAATATGAAAACGTAAAGAAAACCCACGTTGTCACATGTGGTAGTAGCACAAAACCAAAACCAAACACCCGGCCTGACAGCTAATCTACTCGCACCCTTCCTCGTGCTCTTGTCCTGGGAAAAAGGAAACGAGAGAGGGTCAGTCATACGACTTAGTGAGGATAATCAGGCATGCATGGAATGCGTGTATGAACATGTTCTATGTAGCAATCCACCTCGTCAAAATAGTCATGCATTGGTTTTAAAAGACAGGCAAAACAGAAATAAAACAAGCAACGTGCTGTTTAATATTCCAGCTTCTTCATGGCAAAATGCATAATCATGCTGCAAGGCACATGCCCCAGCTTTTCCAATTATATAACGTGTTGTTTGATACTCCAGCTTCTTCATGGCAAAATGCATAATCATGATGCAAGGTACATGCCCCAGCTTTTCAAATTATATAACGTGATGTTTGATATTCCAGCTTCTTCATGGCAAAATGCATAATCATGCTGCAAGGCACATGCCCCAGCTTCACAATATACATATTCATATATCACATATTTGTCGACGGTGTCGACCACATTCATTTTCAAAATCATGTAACTGGTGGTTGCTTTCATAATCATTTTCAAAATCAATGCATGCATTTCATGTGGAACAATGAAACAAGATCAAGATGCAAATTCAGAATATATCATGAGTGGCAGATTAACAAACTAAGACAAGACATGTGCAGAATTTCGGTTCACTAGGCTCGGTGTCAATCTAATAATCGCAGTTAGTACTCGAGTCGAGTTAGTCAGAGTATATGCGCGTAGGTAAGGTGGTTTCAGACATATGGCTCAGGAACAGAATAAATATAAGAATTAAGTCAAAGACAGAGGGCATTTTATCTTTTCCCATGGCCTGATGCCAAAAGCCAGTTATCCCTCACCTTCAAATTCTTGCAGATCAGCTAGCTCAGCGTCTCCTGATAAACAGATAAAATATCTTCAACGTCGACGCTAAAATTAATTAATTAATTCCTCGACTGTTATCCCCAGTTTTCAGAATAATCAGATAGACATGTAATCAAGTAGTAATAAACAATTCTAATCTTCGACAAGTATTCAAGTAGTTTATTTATGCATCTGTTACATAATATTTATTCCTGGTTCTTTACTCGGTATAAATCCGCTATTAGTGCATACTACTTAACTTCGCAAGTTTCTAGTAATTTAGCAGTTTCAATTATTGACTACGTCCCTTAACTTATACATGCAGTTGTAAGTCTATAATTTTACGCATCTATTTAATACGACATAACGTCGTACATCATACATTTTTACAATGACGTCGCTTAATATCCCACTAATCACGCCTCATACTTACTATATTATCATCTCTCACCATTGTGTATAACCACAAACGGTTGTTTTAGTTTACAATTATCATATTCCTACAACCGATTTTCTTTTATCAAGATTACTTAAACTGGATGGTTATATTAGTCTATCATCTTCTTACCTTCGCAAGCTTCCTATAATTCTTCTATCGATTATCTTATCTTCCTAGCTTCACAAATTTCATATAATTTTCCCATCAATTATTTCATACGCAACATAACAACCTTCGCAATTCGTTTACTACCATGTGTTCATTATCCTACATTTTTCGGTTGCTATGCTACGACAACCCCCTTTGCAATCAGTTTCCTATACACTAAGCATTGCCAGTATCTACCTCATCACTAACCAGCACACTTCCTGCCCCCTGTTCATATCCTATTAGCTGCAAGAAATATCAACTTTACGCAACTTATCCTAAACTAATAGCCACTGCAGTGTGTTAATGCCATTCATAACTCCGACTAGTTTATAAGTGGTGTGTGTTACTCGAGCCTCAGTACTACGACATCTTTCTAGTCCAATTTACAGTTTGCAACCACTGTTCGTCAAGGTTCCTCGCACAACGGCAAGCCAAAGGAAACGAAAGAGCAACAACAATCATCTACCTAACTTAGCTGCAGATTGTCGAGTCCCACTGACCCAAACTGCCTACCTACCTATATATCGACTAGCAACACAACACAACTTCTCCCAACTAGTGACTAACTACATGGGCTATAATCAACAGAAACTCAAATTCATCTCCAATTATTTGACAACTACAGTATGCTAGCACCTCTTCCTAATTCACCAGTATGCTATCAATTATGCCCTCAACTCCAACATTTCTACAACATTACCCCCACAGTATGCCATCGACTACAGAAATTACAGTACACGAGCAACTGCAGAAGTACAGTATCCAACAAATAACAGGAATTACAGTATCCAATAACCAACTAACAGGAATTTCAGTATCCAACTACTAACAGAAATTACAGTGCACCAAGCTACCCATCCCCTGATAATCAATTTACTCCGTAGCAACGAAGACTAACCGGAGTTGGTGGTGGATTCCCACGAGGGCGGCGGCGCGGTGGTGGTGCGGAGCGCGGGTGAGAGAGGGAAAGAGGGAAAAAAGGAGAACGAAATTGAGACCAAGTGGAAATTCGATTTCTTCGTATTTGAAGGTGCAAGAGAGGGGAAAGGAGGCAGCCGATGTATATATAGGCGGAGGGTGGGGAGGAGGCGCGGTTGTGGCGCGCGATGGGCGCGACACGTGGTGGCCATGCGGCCGCGCGCCTCCACACGTCCCACGCCGCGTCCACGCGGCTTTCGTGACCGGTCCGAGAAGGTGGCTTTGAGGGAGAGAACCGGGGTGGTTTGGGGAGAGCGGAATTTACCATGGAGGGACCGATCGGTTGGGAAAGGGGGAAGAAGAATGAATTGGGGAAGGAGAAGAGGATTAAGGGTATTACTGTCCTTTTACCACTATATTCATCTGGCGTCTTCTGGATCCCAAACGACTTGTAAATAAATTCCGAAAAATTACAAAATCGATTCCCGAGCGATCTTCAAGTCGATCTTAAGCCGTATAAAAATTAAAATAAATATTTTTATTTTATTATTTTATTATTGTTTTATTACCCGTTAATAATTTTCGAGCGATTTCGCGCGACGTTGAATTTCTAAACTTCCCTCAATATTTACGGTTTAATTTTTAAATACTAAAATGAATTTTCGGAATAATTTTTCGATACGTACCGAATTTTCGCGGCTTTTACACTTTACATTTAGGGAGCTAACTAACTGCCCCGGTTGAAGTTCTTCAAGCTCCAATTCGGTCACAATTGGAGCTTGAAATGGGTTTCCTTCTTTAATTTTTTTTGTGATTCGAATTTGTGGAGGTGGTGGTGTATCGGAGATGATGGTGGTGGCACTGGTGGTTGGTCGGTGAATGGTGGTGGTGGTTGGCTGGAGAGATGGTGGTGGACATTGTTAGAGAGAGTTGAAGAAGAAGGAGGGGAGGAGAAGATGCTAGAAAGAATTAAATGTGAAGGATATATTTTAATTATAAAACTCTTCTACGATTAAATATCATTCGCTGTGTCTAACATCAGATAATTGATTATAGGCTATTGTTGATCTAAGGTCCTTTGATATGTAATATGACAAGTAACTGTCTTTTACTAAACACATCACAATTATTTCTCATATTTCTCATATTCCAAAAGGTCCTTCAATATGTAAAGTTAAAAAATTACCACATAACTTTTACATATAGAATTTTCCTTATATGAAAGCCTGAAAAAAAAGACGAGAGTAAAGTAAAATATCATACACAAATTATTTTGTTTAGGCTTCATCTATGAGCTATCAAGATTTGAGGTTAAGTCTTTTTATGTTGAAACATTTAACTTGCAAACATTTAACTGGAGGCGGCGGCATTGCCACTGTACGTTTTGCATTCTAGGCGGAGTCGGCTCGGCTCGGGCCATTAATAAAATTATCTATCTATCCATCTGCATTTCTTTATCAGGTATATTTATAAGTTTTCTTTGTTTTTGTATTCTTCATCGATTTTTCCATCACTCGTGCTACTTTCTTAATTGGATGCATATAAATATATGTTAATGTGGAACATGAATGTTTTTGTAGTAATATCTTTGATTTAAAGCAAGTAGATGGTGTTGTAAAAACTGTGATATGTATGTTATATTCTTGTTTACCTAGGAGGTGTAATTAAAATATGTCTTGTTCAATAGTATACTATTTACTTTATCTAGTAAGTGGTTGAATTTATTCTTGTCATATAAAAAGGAATGTTTGAATTTTGTATTTAATTTGACATCATTTTATGTAGATGGATGGTTCCAGACGCTTGCGTAATAGGGTTATTACCCAGTCTGGCCGTAAGCGTTCATAAGAATCGAGAGCAGGCATGGTAGATGGGCGGAGGACACATAATTTAATTACTGAACTAAAAGGAAAAAATATATAAAATACATGTTCATCTTCATGATCATTATCCCGGTAATTTCCGCTCATGTTGAAAGTTAATTTGATGTTGTTGTAGTAGAATAATGAGTTTATATATAAGTTTATGTATTGACCAAGTGTGTAATTAAAAAAGTTAAAAGGGTAATTTTAATATTTATTAAAATAAGATATATGTATATCTAAATTGTAAGAAAGTTGTCCTGAATTTATCCTACTTTTAACATTGATACTCCTAAATACATAATAATTCAACTAATATAGAAGTATAACTATATATAAACCATACTCACCTTCTCCAGGAATAGAAATACATAATATTTCAACTAATATAGAAGTATAACTAGATATAAAGTATAATCACCTTCTCCCGGAATAGATAGATCTGTACTGCAAGTCTAAAACCTGGAAGCCCAAAATACAAATTATTCACGCCTCACAGCAAGCCTGCTTGTCTCCGACTTCCATCTCCGACGCTAGTAGCACCATTGGAAAAAAGGCAATTTTGGTCCACTTCTATTGGATCATTGTGACGCACAATCACCACTTTGCACTTGTTGTGATATTTAGTCCACAACTTAGACGAATTGACAAATTTAATCATAATTCGCCGAATTACGAGCGAACTGAGCCTAGCTGGCATTTTTTTGGCTGACTGGGCACTTCGTCCACACTTCGTGTCATGACCTGGCGTGACACTTCAGATATGTCCATAAAAAACCTTGAGAAACCAAAGGTTATCACCTTCGAGCTTGACCAGTCGTTGACCATGGCGGCCTTCTCCACCAACACAACCAACATACTACCGCACTTCACGCCGCCGTATCACCACCACCTACGCCGCTGCATCCTCCTCCGCTACCCTATTTCCACCTCAACCTCCGCCAAAACACATCTCCACCGCAAATTTCAAACCAAAGCTCCACCGATTTCAACCGCTCTTCCTCAATCCGCCATAGTCACCGAGGAAAATTCGAATTCATCTTCAGCTTCAACATCCACTTCCATTTCCAACGGTAATTAGCAATCATCTCCTTTCTAGCTTCTCAATTTTGATAATTTTTTATTATTCAGTCAGTATAACAGTTTCTATGTTCATCATCAGAAGAGTGGACAGTATTTGCTGAAAAGGTTTCCGGAGAATGGGACGGATTCGGCGCCGATTTCATGGCGGATGGAAAGGCAAATGAGCTGCCAGAATCGATGGTGCCAGTACAGAGAATGGGAGGTGAAAGTGTTCGATTGGCAAACACAGTGCCCTACTCTAGCTCAATTGATCGGCGAAAGCTCACCTTCACTTATCTACAAAACAATCAAGCTTCTGCCAACCGTTGGCTGTGAAGCTGATGCTGCCACTAGGCACACCGTTGAGGAGAGGAGTATGTTCGATTCGTCTGCGTTTGGGTACCGATATTCGACTGGATGTTATGCAGCTGTATGGCCGATTAGTTCGGGATCAGTGGAGGTGGAACATTACTTGGTTGATCCTAGGGATAGGGAGTCTCGAGTGAGGATAGTTCAAGTTCTTAGGTTGAGAGAGTTTGGGTTGAGTTTGCAGGGTATCAAGGTGTTTGTTGAGCAATGGTATGGTCCGTACAGGAATGGTGATCAGCTTGGAGGAAGTGCCCAGTCAGCCAGGTCATATCTGAAGTGTCGCGCCAGGTCATGACACGAAGTGTGTTTTCATCGTCCAGTCAGCCGAAAATATGCCAGCTAGGCTCAGTTCGCCGGTAATTCGACGAATTATGACTAGATCTAGAGTACGACGGCTATGTATAACTCAACCAATGACTATTCATGATTCCACGATTGAATCAATTCAATTCCAAATAAGAGGAATGTTATGGTAAAACTTCGTTTGAAACGATTTGGTAGAAAGCAACATGCGACTTGAAGGACATGATCCTTTGTGAATTTTCCATTTATCTAGTAATAAATGATGAAGGTGCTCTTGTCTCGACATTGTTTTTACATTAGAACCCTTCCTTTT
>JAYMSP010006793.1:0-11017 GCA_036897095.1 Plantago elongata
CCCGTCGATTTGACGGCGCCCCCCCTCTATTTCGATTTCCTAGTCAACGACTGGCCATCAGAATTCTTCGACGGACGTAACCCCTATTCCGATCTCCCCTGTTCCGTTCGAACCCCCCACCTATCCGCAGGATTTGGCTCGAATTGAACCCTTGCCCCAAGAATCGAATGAACCACGAATTTGGGTTGATATAATCAAAGTGAATCGATTACCCCAGCAAGGACGTGGAATAAAATACATTGTACCGACTGTTGTGGATGGAGACCTGGAAATTGTGATTGATGATGAAGATGTTGCTTCAGAATTAAAATTTTGGGAGCATGCCCTGATCTTTTTTGTGCTTGGAGGAAATTTATCTATGAATGCGGTTAAATAGTTCATGATCAAAAATTGGAACTGTGCGGAACTCCCAGAACTCTATAATAATGAAGATGGCTAATTTTTTGTTCGTTTCCATTATGTAACTGACAAGGCAGATGTACTACAACATGAACCCTATTCGACCTTTGAAATGCCTATTTTTCTGCAACAATGGACTTAGAATTTCTCATTAAAGGACAATTCACTCCGTGTCATTCCTGTTTGGGTCAAATTTCCACATAACACTACACTTATGGGGATATCAGAGCAATGGAAAAATTGATGGTGTTATTGGAAAGCCTATGTTCATAGATGAATGTACTGCGCGCAAATTACGAGTTACATATGCACGAGTACTAATTGAGGTTGATGTTACTAAAGAGCTACGTAAATCAATTCCAATTACTGATAACAAAGGGAAGATGATTGTGCAAATGGTTGAATATGAATTAACCGCAGCATTTTGTGAGACGTATCAACAAGTCAGGCATGTATGTGGGCATACTCTGACAAACCAGCAATCGCCCACCTATCACTGAGCCAGCTGCTCGACCTACTGCCCCTAGATTACCCCAAGGACGGAGGCAAGCAAGGCACGGGCAATGGGTCGCCCGTGCAAACCCAACCGGGCGCGCACCTGCCAGACAACAGCGGCCTGCTTATACTACGCAGCCTGTTGCTGCCCCGGACATGGGTGCCAGGCCACTACCTCCCCGCCCGATGGACCCCGACGCACATACCACGTCTTCGGGATCTGTCCCAACTTCTCATGCATCTACGTCCCACCCTCCAATCCAAACTCATAACAGGTTCGAGGCTTTATGTCAACTGAATGACACTAAAGTGCCTCCAACCCGACATCAATGTTCGCATGGAATGCTAGGGGGGCTGAATCAAGTAGCAAAACATCGAGAGGTTAGCTCCCGCCTCAATTCACTTAATGTTATTATTGATGCTTTACTTGAAACTCGGGTTAAGAAACCAAATGCTAGACATATTAGATCTCGACTAGGGCACAAATGGATCTTCCAGGACAATTATTCTCACCACCCAAATGGTCCTATTTGGATTCTCTAGAATGCTCAGAGGATTAACCTTCGAGTGCTCTCCCAATCGGACCAATTTATTCATTGTGTTATTTGTGATCTTCAAGATGACCTTATCCAGTGGACCACTTTTGTTTATGCACACAATGCTTTGGAGAGACGCAAGGAACTCTGGGCTGACATTGCACACTTGGCCTCTAGTTTATCTGGCCCCTGGATGGTTATTGGTGACTTTAATAATGTCCTCGGTCCGCTTGACCGAGTGGGTGGTAACCAGGTTACTACTGCTGAGTATCGAGACTTGGAAGAAACTATGGATGTTGCATCACTTGTGGAAAAGGATATGGAGGGTGATTACTTTACTTGGTCAAATAAACAACATCAAACGATTATATATTCTCGGATTGAGAGCATTATGCAATCCTGATTGGTTTATCAAATTTCCCTCCTGGAAGATACATGTTCTGGACCCCGGAATCTCGGATCACTCTCCTTTACATGTTATCGACTCGGCAACCCCTACCCTTCAACCACCTCGCTAGTTCCATTTCATGAATAGCTTGGCTACCCATGATGACTTTCCTTCTACTATCCGTTTTGTGTGGAATCAGGAAATTCGGGGCCAACCTATGTATATCCTGTGGAGAAAATTGCAAATATTGCAGAAACACCTCAAGCCCCTCACTCGGCAGCTCCTAGGCACGGCTAGGAACATGGTTTCTGCCCGTGTTGCACTTTCCCAAGCTCAGCAAGCGCTCCTCCAGGATCAATTTAATGTGGGACTTATCCAACAGGTTAAACTGCACTCTGAATAAGTCATCAAATGAACGACATGGATGAGATGATTGCGGCACAGAAAGCCAAAGTGCATTGGCTCCGGACTGGAGATGGTAACAACGCATTCTTCCATGCCACAGTCAGGAAAAAGAATCGTCAGGTGGGCATCACCAAGTTAAAAGACCCAAATGGGATAGTCCTTAAGAGCCCAAAAGAACTGGAGAAGGAGGTGCTCCGATTCTATGGGGAACTGGTGGGGATGGATGTCTACAACCTCCCACGTGTCAACATCGACGCGCTTCGAGCTGGACACCAGCTTAGCTGATTGGAATGCCTCGATTGATTGAACCAGTATCTGATTCTATATTTCACGTTACTTGTTGAATATCCTAACATGTGTTTTACTTATGCAATGTTTATGTTTTACTTCACTATTTCTAGTTATATCTTGTACTAATACAATTTTCTTTTTCAGATGCGGCGCCATAGGAAGTGTACATACCGCCTCCCCAGGACTAGTGGGACCCAGAGTGGGGACAGACCGAGTGACAGTAGTCCTCCACTCGATGGCATTGGTGGTAGCAGCAGTCAGGGTGACACTCATGTCAGCCAGACCCCACCTAGTTCGGGACGTGAGAGCGTGTCTACTTACCCTGATTTAGAGGAGTTTCCTGATGATAGCTGCCCTTATGGTCTGGATATAGTAGGCGGAGCCAAGTACCAAGGGAGGCCGGTTATGTTCATTAATGGCTCGGATAAATAAGTATTTATTCTTGTGCAAATACATAGATGATAGCGACGTATAAATGAAAATTGACCTTCTCATTTACTAGTAATAAACATTTGATTCATTGATATGTGCAGGTTTTGGCCTAAGAATGTGTCTGATGAGTTGACTAAGATCATCAAGACCCGCAGGGAGAAGCTAGATGAAGGAGGAGAGAAGTGGTCAACGCTGAGTGATGCGACCAAGCATTTCTACTTTGACGAGCTCATGGTAAGCATTTCCACTTAGAGTCTCATGTTTAAATTTGTCAAATTTGTTTTCAACTGATTATGTTTGTTAAATGACTAAACTTAGGTGATATGATAGTCACCATTGTATTAGTAAATTGTAGGACTGTTTGTATGTGTGGTATGTTAGCCACTTAACTTGGGTGATATGTTAGTCACCATTGTATTAGTAAATTGTAGGATTGTTTGTATGTGTGGTGTGCTAGCCACTTAACTTGGGTGATATGTTAGTCAATATTGTATTAGTAAGTAGGACTGTTGTATGTGTGGTGTGTTAGCCACTAAACTTGGGTGTAAATGTTAGTCACCATTGTGTTTCTTTTGACTTGGTGATATGTTATTTGTATGATATCATTTGAATTGATGATTTGTCTGTATGAAATTGATGTAGAAAAGGTTCTACATTCCAAATCGAATGGTGAGTTCGATGTGGCCTGTCTTTGAGCGCCTAGGTTCGAACCAGTATAAGTGTTATGTCCACGACATGAAGAGACGCCTGCCTAAAAATCCAGATCACTTGACTCCAAAGCAGTGGCAAGAGTGGGAAACCACTGGCAGGGTACCTACGTGCAAGACACCTCCTACAAGAATCATCGGCTGACTGAGCCGCGAGATGGGAAAGGCACCACCAGGCATCACTACGGGTCTCGTGCTGTTGTTACATATGAAGTCATGTCGGTAAGTATTTTATTTATTTGTACTCTAATCGTTACACTTTTCGTATTTTATTGGTTTGTTTGAATATAATTCACGAATTAACTATTATAACTTGATTCGTCAAGTTTGTACAACAACTGGCTAAGGAACCGTGGACACTCCTTCAAGGGATGATGAAGGGGAAGTCGAAGGGAGGTGTTTGGGTAGACGAGACGGCTAGCAAATAGCGGTACAATACTTTATTCTTTACAATTTCATACTTATTTTTTTAATTTCTACTATAATAAATAGATATTTTACTTATACGAGTATCCTACATATTGCAGTCTGAGGTGCAGAGGAGGACCGCTGAGAGGACAGAGACTGAGGAGTTTTTCATTGAGGCGGAGGACCGTATCTTCCTTGAGGTGAACCCACTAGATGAGAAAGGTCGGGTTTATGGAGTGGAGAGTCTAGGAAATAAACGTGCGGCCAGCTTCTCCATCAGTCAATCATCCTCATCGAAGTCAACAGGTCGACATTACACTCAGCAGGAGGTCGATGAGATAATCACTCATCTACAACAAGAGATTGATTCTCTGCATAACAAGTTCGAGACACACGGGCAAAAGTAGAGCGAGAGATAGCTGAGTTGAGAAAGATGATGGAGCTCATGAGCCAGCATAGTAGTCACCCAGACAATGATAGTTAGTGATACTCTGTTTTTTATTTCATTACATTCAACTCTTCTAGAACTATTACGGTACTTAAATTTATGTACGAATATGTTAACTGTGATGTATTTTTTTAATCATGATATTTTCTCAACTTTCGGATCTTAAAGAATGTCTTTTACTTATAATTGTTTTGGGTGGCATAACATAATTTTGATTCGATTAATCAGGTACAAAAAATATAAATTAAAAAATTAAAAAATTCTAAAATCTAACAACGGATAAGTTTATCCGTCGTTAGAAAGACGAATTAGGGTGAACTAGGCCAATTCGCCTTAACGACGTCAGGTATAACGACGGATAACTATTATCCGTCGTTAGTGGTCACCGGACTGCTAACGACGAATAATGTTTATCCGTCGTAACTTACGATGGATAATAGTTATCCGTCGTTATACCTGACAACGGATTGGTTAGTCCGTCGTTATTGTTCTAACGACGCCCGTTTTAGTAAAGAGCGTCTTATCCGTCGTAAGACAGACGAACGACGGATCGCAGAGCCTTTAACGACGGATAAAGTCGTCGTTAAAGACTCGGTTTTTTGTAGTGTTATTATTAAAAGCAAACTATACCGTGGCATCGTCACGGGTTAGTACTAGTATGTATATATAAGTTGAATATTAGCACACATTCTAAGGGGTTATAACACTCAGATAAATGATTCCAGGGAAATGTAAATATTGTGATCAAATAAACTTTCATTTAAATACTCAAAAATAAGTTGGCCATGGCTAACTTTTGTACTATCACATACGATCTAAACCGTTCGATCATTTTTAAACTTAAATTTCAGCCTTCCAATTCTTTATTAATGTACGGATCAATTACTAACTGTAATACCCAACATTCCACATCGTTTGTGAGTGGAGGGGATGAAGGGTATATATGTAGACTACCACTCTTCCATGGTATGAGTCCTTTTGGAGAAACCCAAAAATAAATCTGTGTATGCTCCGGCCCAAAGTGGACAATATCGTACCGAATGGTGGGCTAGCCATGCGTAATCTTGTCGGCCCAACGGGCCAGGTCATTACAAATGGTAGCAAAGCAGGGACTATCCAGAATTGCGGGAACTAAGTGTCATGCGGGACAAAGTACTACACTGTATGGGCGGTGGGAGACACCTCTTGAACTATTAGGGGCCACCTCTAGAGTCCTGCACGGATGGTTGGTACCGGGACAACCCCCAAGAAAGCTCGACGAGGACGTCGGGAATTTAAGGGGGGTAGATTTTAATACTCAACATCCCACGTCGCTTATGAGTGGAGGGGATGAAGGGTATATATGTTGACCACAACTCTTCCATGGTATGAGGCCTTTTGGGGTAACCTAAAAACAAATCTCTGCAAGCTCCGGCCTAAAGCGGACAATATCGTACCGAATTGTGGGCTATCCATGCGTAACCTTGCCGGCCCAATGGGCCGAGTCTCGACCCATTAGTGGCCGGATCGTTACACTAACACTCCCCCTTTTTTGATTTTTTTTAACAAAGTATACTAATACCAATTTAAAATCAACCTTACATGAATAAAATTCACAAAACATCCATTTCACATTAAGAAAAAAAGAGAAGATCGATGCTCCAGTGAAGCTATAGCCTAATAACTAAATCAAGCTTCATCCATGGAATCTCGACTGAGCTTTCAACCATTAAAGTTAGTTTGGGCTTCTAGATTTGAGGATTCGAGGAAGTCAATGTCAAAATTATCAACCGGGAAGTTAAATTGGAGAAGGTAATTATTGTTGTTGTTGAAGAAGGTCTCTTTTTTTTTTTTTTAAGATAAGAGCGAAACATAAGTTTCATTTTGTGTGTGGTGAACCGTGTTATATATTCTTCTCGCGTTCGATGCATGCGCATGGTCGATGAGAATGGGCCTCTTTGGTGGTTTTCTTTAGAATAGTAGTATAAAATATCAAATATAATTTTAATTAAGATATTCCACATTTTATAGCACATCCACGTACTTGCTTATATTAGGTAGTCATACAAGTTGAGCATCGAGCTCGATTCGCTCCATAAGATAAACGAATCGAGCTCGGGCCGATCCTTCATCTAACAAGCTGAGTTTGATTTGGACCAATAAAGTTTGTTAAGAATATATTTATATTTTTATACTTACTTTCAAATGATAAGGTTCATGAAAGCTCTTTAGTCCTTCGAGTTTCAGCCGAATCCCAAACCACTCTTTTACTCTTTTTTATTCTCGAACTTAGAACCGAATATCAATATTATGAACTCGACTCTTTTAATATTACCAGTCGAACCAGAATGTCGGCTCAATTCCGAATCGAACCCTATTACATTTATACCAAACCAAAACCCTAAAATCTGCCACCTCCCTCCATCCCTAACCTGTGACGCCTATATATTCTGGCTGCTGCTTTCTCCAGAGCAGTAGAGCCGCCTCACTCCCATCCGCATTACAGAGTTATAGACTGTAGTTGATCTATATCAAAATGGCTACTCAGATGAGCAAAAAGCGAAAGGTAATTCATCATTTTGTTCTCTAATCCGCTTTTGCGGTCGTTAGTTGTCTTCTGTATTAATTGATATGGATATTTTGATCTGCAATGAATTCAGTTTGTGGCAGATGGCGTGTTTTTTGCAGAGTTGAACGAGGTGCTCACTCGTGAGCTCGGAGGATGGTTACTCCGGCGTTGAGGTCCGAGTCACTCCGATGCGTACACAGAATGTTCTAGGTATAATGCTGCGTTCTCTTCGTCTGAACGGGACATAACTTATTTGTAGTATACAAAATAATTAATCAAATAGCCAAACATAATGTTTTTTTTTCCAGATGAAAATAACATAGCATATCTATTTACTCGCTACTTTTGCGAAATGGAACCAATAAAAGAAATATGTTTGGTTAATTGTCTTTATTTGTATTTGAGCTTGAAATGTTGAATAATTATTGTAATGTATGTGAGATAGTTGTTATTGAATGAATATCTTAATTTGTAAATGTCGGTTTTACTAGGTGAGAAAGGTAGAAGAATTAGGGAGCTGACCTTTGTGGTCCAGAAGAGGTTTAAATTTCCTGAGAACAGTGTTGAGCTTTATGCCGAGAGAGTTAACAACCGCGGTTTATCGCTGCGATACAAGCTTTTGGGAGGGCTTGCTGTTCGAAGGTTTGGATCTTTCAACCATTGCTATATACTATTCCTGTTGCCTAACAAGTTTTGTATCTTGGTGGTTCAGTCTGATTTATGGTAATTACCTCAGACTGCTACACTTAGTGTAGTTTTGTGCATAAAGCATTGATAATATAATTCTCTCCTTCCAAGTTTGTTTGTATTGGAGAGTTTTCAATTAATGCTGACATTGAAAGGGAGTTAGGTTGGCCTCCTTACTGCTCAAGTGTATTGAGGTTTTCAAAATATCTCCGACATTGAACACTTGTGAATCTCTTTGTTTATATTTCTTGAAAATTAGTTTTTGAATACCTGTTTCGATGAATGTTCTTCGGTGACTTTAACTGGTCTAGCTCTGCTAGTTGTCCCCAAGTTATGAGCTAACAGTAGTTTTTGTATGTAGCATTAGTTTTATAATGCTGCCCATCCAAATTTATTGGCATGGAACTATTTCAATTGATGCTTACATTGACAGGGAGTTAGGTTGGCCTCCTTACTGTTTTTGTGTAATGAGGTTTTCGAAATATCTCCTACATTGAACCTCTTTGTCTTTCAAATTTCTTGAATATTTTGTAATATCAGTCTTGAGTTATCCTTAAGTTACTTTGACTGGTTTTGTCCTGGTAATAACCCTACTCTATGCACTACGTAATTATTCAGTGTATAATATAAATATTAAAATTCACGATATGTAAAAAACTCTTTCCTAAGCATTGACTATTATTTACTCTAATCCCTCAAACCATGGGTTGATGAGTTAACTTATCATTGCTTATAGAAAATTGTGGGGTGAGTCTGGCTCCCTTTCCAGTTTGATGTTATTGGAGTTTAGAATCACCCCAAACAAAGTAATATAACCACTCCATTTCACATTATGTTGCTGTTTCGTCAATGGATTCTATTGTTAACAATCAACCCCTTTGAAATGGCTTGCTCTTGTTTTGACTTCTGGAATTTGGATGCACCCTCCATATAAACACACATTAGTAATTTAGTATATTGTGTTTATGTTGCTGTATGGCTGTTTGTGTTTTGTATCATTGGAGTCTTGAAAATTCTGAACAAGGATTAGCATTGGCATTTTAAATTCTCTCCCAATGTCATGGGCAAGAGACTCTGTCACAAATGCTTATAGAAAATATTGGAAGTCGTCAGGCTCCATTGACTATGATGTTAATGGAGTTTGGAAGATTCTCCAACAGATATTGCATGCAAGTGTTTGTAAGTCCTCGAGACAAATTGCATAAGATAACCTGATCTTAGCTGCATCTGATGTAATCTGTATGAGCATTCCTGTAAAAAACATTAAATTCATATGTCCTGTTTTCCGCTTTCCAGGGCCTGCTATGGTGTGCTACGTTTTGTCATGGAGAGTGGAGCAAAGGGATGTGAGGTATGTAAGCAATTTACATCCTCCTTTTGCAAAACTGCCTATGAACTTGTGCTGAAGCCATTGATTTCTCTGTGCAGGTAATTGTAAGTGGGAAGCTCAGGGCTCAGTGGGCCAAATCTATGAAGTTCAAGGATGGGTACATGATATCATCTGGCCAACCTGTTAAAGAGTTCATCGATGCCGCTGTTAGACACGTTCTTAGACAGGCAAGTGTTTTTTACAGAAATGTTTGCCGTCTATATGCTTATCAACCTGGGGATTCTTGAGCTCTCTTGAATAAAGCTATCAAAATGTACTAGGCAGTATTTTATAAATGCTATGCTATTTAGTTGAGCTTTTGGAGTGTTTCTGAACCAAATTTAACATATGAATACCAATCTGAAATATTATTTCAGGGTGTTCTTGGCATTAAGGTGAAGATCATGCTTGATTGGGATCTTAAAGGCAAGCAGGGCCCAGTTACACCCTGCCTGATCTTGTTACAATCCATCCACCTAAAGAAGAGCTTTATGTTAGTCCAGCACTAAATGCTGCGTCTGAGGTAGAACTTGCAGTAGAGTAAAGTCTCTTAGTGGACTGTGTAGATATTTTTATGTATTTTGAAAAAATATGGTGCATTACAACTTCCCATGAAGTTCTTTCATTGTCCATAGTGCTACTAGTATTAAATTTTTTGTTAAGTTGAATCATATTGTTGAAATTATCCTAGCTATATACACAAAGGGCTATTACATCAACCTCCAACAGTTGTACTCTTTTCTTGTGCTCGACATTGTGGTGCCAGTTCCACTCTTTTCTTCTGCTCGACCATTGTGGTGCCAAAATAATAGATAATTAAAATATGTACAGAGCGTTTTACCATCATCATCTGACAATTATACTTATTGATGATTTTCTTTATTGGATCACGCTAAAATAAGACAAGCAAGAATCTTTTTTTGTATTGGAGAAAAGATAGTAGTTTCAAGACTCGGAACTTCCAAGCTCTGGCACAAATGCCTACACAACATTTAAGAATGACCCTACTCGACCTCCATTAGTGACTAAGGACTTGAGTGGCATAGAATTCAAATGACCATTTATATGAAAGTAGCTTGAAATTGTGTTTGGCATCACATTCAAGTAGAATAAATTAAGATGTTGCTACTGTAGGATAATTTTGACTTGTAGACTAATTATTGTTTCCAATCGAAATCAAATAATTGTGTTTGGTTTGATTCATTCCAATCCAAATAAGCAGACTAAAGAAAAAGTAGAACAGAGAACTACAGTACCAAAACTAACTGAAGAAGAAGAACAATAGAAGACAGTTAAAAACAACTAAATAAATAAAAGATTATCGAACGATGAATGGAGAGGCGGTTGAGATGACAAATATGGAGAAGAATCTGAGTAGCATACCGGAGCTGTGGAGATCGGCATCAAAATCGAGAGTTTTGAGATCGAATCAGTCCGAATTCGATTGAGGCGGAGAAGAAGCCGGAACTGAGGAGATCGGTGACGGAAACCAAGGTGGAGAAGAGGAAGATGCAGCGGACCACATTTGAAGAGGCATGGCAGAGATGAAGGATTTGTCGGAGGCGGGAATGTTGTCTTTAGATAGTTTCTACTTGCTGCTTGTATGTTGATTTGATCGGTATACAAAACTGAAAGGCGTGAAGAAGCAATGGATTTGGGGAAGAAGACGATGGATTTGAGACATAGATAGAGAAGAAGTCGGTTAAATGGGGAAGAAGACGGTGGATTTGGGGATTTGGTTTGCAAATGGGGTTAATTTATTAATTTTGATAAGTTGCTAATTGCAAATAAACCCATCAACTCTTCTACATTATTAAATTTGCATTGAGATTCCTAAAAATAGCAATAAGATAAGAAAGAAGAACAAGACACATGATGAACTAGTGGTCATTTCTTTGTTATGG
>JAYMSP010006794.1:0-11017 GCA_036897095.1 Plantago elongata
CCCCTACGGACTCGAGAGGTGGCTCCCACCGCGAATACGCAGCGTAGCACTTCGTTCCGCATGGCACTTAGCGACGCTAATGACCAGTAACAAGAGGTGTCACTGGCCGTCCACTAGAGGTGGCCCCTACGGACTCGAGAGGTGGCTCCCACCGCGAATACGCAGCGTAGCACTTCGTTCTGCATGGCACTTAGCGACGCCACCAAGTAAAAAGCAAGGCTGCAAAGGATATTCCCCCAGCATAACAAGACAAGATGTGAACGGCTCCCAAAACATTTTTAATAGTGTGCAGTCATTTTCAAGAAACAGTTTCGTGCAATGCAAGTCATGAAGATCAGGAACATGACAATATGCAGATACATGTCAGGAAACATGATACATGACAGTAACAGGATCAGGATAACAGTATCAGGAGACAGGATCAGGAACAAGACCAATAACAGTTTCAGTGACAAGACAAGAGAACAAGAGTAAATCTCGTAACTGGAATCGATACCGGGTTTCAGTGCACCGTACAGTATAGGAATTAGGTTCGAGTCAATACAGGTACAGGTTCCTAATACAGGTTGTCTAAAGTAACGTAGTCAGTCAACTTATTCGGTAAACGGAACGGTCAATCGTCGTCGAGTAGTCGCGGTCGAAGTTGGGCAGTGAGACGGATAAACAGGTACAGGGACGAAAATGCGAGGAATGAACAGGAAGCAGTAATAGGTATGAAAAAGCAGGGCAGAAATAGGGTGCGGGAGTCAGTACTAGACGAGGCCAGAATCAAACAAGCACGTAAGGAAACATAAACGAGTACCGGAATAGGAATATATTGAAAGATAACAACTTTCCCAGGGCGGATGCCGAAAGCCAGTACTCACCGATAGTATCTGGTAATTCAGGAGTTTCCGGTAGTCCTGATAAACAGATAATAATACTGTTTAATATCGGATAGTTAACAATATTTTATTCTCTCCATTTATTCCGACTCCTAGTTAGGTCATTTATCCGGTTAATTCCATAAGTAGGTATTTCGGCTTCCTATTATTTCATTCTGACAATATAATCCACTACAGACAAAAGTCCATCCAAACCCAGCCTTCAACAGTATTTTATTACATGTTATTCACCTTCTAGTCGATGACTGTTAACTGTACCTTGGTTATTATTATTAACCGGTGGTAAAAGGGTTAACTATTGATTTTAACTACGTCAATAATTAATGTTGATTATCTGCTAATGATTTTCAGTAACCCTGATTAAGACTACAAGTGATTAGCTTATCAAACTTAATTAATTAACGTTAACGGTGATTATCTTACGATAGTTAATTATTAACAGTAATTAGTCTAATAATTAATTATTAATTAAGGCAAACAGTAATTTAACTTAATTAGCTTAAGGATAATTAATTAATACTAACAGTAATTAGTTTCGATAATTAACTCATTAATTACGACTAATGATAATTAGCTTAACCATAATTAATTAAGGCTAATAGTAATTACTTAATTAACTTTTAACTACCAGTTACATTATAATTAATTAAGTTCATTAATTAGTTACTAACAATAATTACCGCTACTGATTAAAATTAACTAGTCATTAGTTTACGATAATTATTTATGCTAGCCAATAATTAACTAATTACGATAATTAATTACAGCTAATGATTCCTAATTAACGGTAAGTAATTATGATAATTAAATTTCGAGTAATTAACGGACGGTAATTTAACAATAAAATAATAATAAAATAACGCGATACTAACCAATTGCACGTCGAGCGACGGGCAGCGTAACGACGTACCGAGCGAAGTTGACGAGCAACGCGGCGAATAAAATATTAAACTAATCACTCGGTTATTCAATTTTTATCGAATTCTACCGAGCAAATTACCAGTTTTTGGTCGAGTTAACGACGCTACCGGATTTTTGGGGCGTTGGGCAGTTGGCCGGAGTTGGGTGGCGGCTCGCCGGAGATGGGCGGCAATTTGGTCGGAAAATGGTGAAATTGGCAGAAAACAGAGTGTAGAGGGAGAGAAGAAGCAGAGGGAAATGAGCAAGTGGAAATGAAGACTGAGATGGGCTATTTATAGCCGGAATTCGGAGGGCAAGGCGGTGAAATGGTGGCTCAGAATCGAGCCACGTTTCTCCTCCGGTTTGCGACCGCGTTGGTTGATTCTCAACCTTTCCTTCTTCGTGCCATGTTTTATCCTTATCCTTGTTCCCTTCACGCGCGAATGCCAGCTAGGGCGCCGCCGCCTTCGTGTGGTTAGCTCGTGGCGGAGTGTGGGTGGCGTGTGTCGGGCGAGAGGTTGGCGAGGGCTAGCACATGCATTCCGAATTGTCTTGCCCGGATTGGTCCAAGTGAGCGTGAAGGGGAGGCGGAAAGCGGAGGATGAATGGAGATGAATTGAGCTTGAAACGGCTCTGTACATTTTCCCCAATTCCGTTCAATCGATGTTGAAGAAGAAGATAGGAGGGAAAAAGACGATTCTGCCCTTGGCTGGAAGAAGGGAGAAATTAGCAATTAAGGGCATTCATGTCCTTTCGCAACTATATATAACTGATTCGTTCTGGCTAATAAACGACTCGTAAATAAATTCCGAAAAAATGGTAAACCACTTCCCGGGCATTTGTCGAGTCATTCTCGAGCCGACGGAAAAATAAAATAAATAATTTTTATTTTATAATATTTAATATTATTTTATTCGGTATAACTAGTTTTCTATTTTAACGTCGAATCCGCTCGACGTTAAGATAGGAAATTCGACCTAACCTATACACAATATTTTTGGTTCGTTCAAAATACTAAAATTAATATTTAAATAATTTTTCGGATGCGTAACAAATTCGCGGTTGTTACAGGTCTCGTTTTGTAGATCTCGAAAAAATATAAACGACGGTATAAATTTTATATTTTTTTAATTTCAAATTAAGTAAATATATTGAAAATAAATAAAAAAAAGGGGTTGGGCCCCATGTTCAAAAATAGAAACTCGATCGCCACAGTGGACAGTCTTAGTGAGTCGTTTAACTCTCAAGTAGAGTTATCCGTTTGCTATTCATATCTCCTTTAGTGTGTTGTTTTTATCTCTTAAGACTACACCGCATTGGTGACGAGCGTGTAACGCGTCATCAGCTGGTGACGAGTTTCGTGACAAGATTTTGTTGCATTGGTGACGTGTCATAGTACCGTCATGAAATTTAAAATATAATTATTATTTTTATTTTTTAAAAACATGTTTAACATATTATAAGAGTGTTTAGAATTTTAAATTAATAAAATTATATTTTTAGAAGTCGTTTTATAATTTTAAGTTTAATCAAGAGAGAAAATGAGTTCGAAATGTGATGATCCAAATGTAGTCAAGACTAATCTTGAAGAGACGAATCCGTTCGTAATTTTATTTAATTTTTTACATATATATTTTTTGAATTATTCACAACTAAGAAAGAAATAAATAAATAAAGGGCCAGGGTTGACATGTGGCAGCAGCCTAGTGGCCGTGGCTGCTGCCAAGTTTATTCCCCCGTCATTGAAGGTGGTGACGCGCCACGTGCGTGTCGAGAACACATGACGAGCTGCAATACAACTCGTCTAAGCATAGTTGTTCATTTTTTTCATTCCACTCCTTTTGCATGATGTTTAACTCTCAAGTAGACTTCTTCATTTGTGATACTTTTACTCGTTTAATATGATCTTTAACTGACCGATTGAAATAAAATTTAAATGTCCTTATCCCAATTAAAATTGAATATTTTATATATAAAAAGTTCGATTTGAATGGGAAGTTGACATTTGGGGTGGTATGCCAAACAAGTCTCGAATAGACTTCTTCTTTTGACATTACCACTCCTTTAGTGAGACAGTTAACTCTCAAGTATAGTTATTCATTTCTTGTTCTTCCATCTCCTTTAGTGTGTCGTTTTTTATCTCTCAGGTACAATTGTTCGTTTGTTGTACGCCACACCCCTTTTGTGTGTTGTTTAACTCTCAAGTACAATTATTCGTTTGTAATACTTTTACTACTTCTGTGTATTGTTAATTGGTAATTAACGTTATGAAAAACTTTCTATCTCGATGTCTAGGAGTGCAAAATCCTTTCATAATACTAAAACTTGTGGGATTGTGGTGTACTCTGCGTACACGAATGTCGGATCGAAATAAGTCGAACCGGTTAGTTGAGTTTCTATTCCAAACTTTAAGAGTGTTACGGAGGATATATAAGGCGTTGTTATTGACTAAACTTTAATTATAATGTTATAAAACTCTATCATTTTAGTTAAAACCGTTCATTTCAAAGGAGTTTTTTGAGATTAACCCTTTAGTTAAATCCGGGCTTTTGCTTAATCGGCATTTAGTTCAGAAAACCCACCGCGGGAGAAAATGAGTATGTATTTCAAGTTCTAGACAACGAGGAGACGCAAAGATATTTATTGTTTGCGTACAAATTTAATGAACGTACAGTTTAATAATTTGTAAAATGAATATAAGAGACAAGTGCAAGTGTAGATTTAAGGAGTGGACCAAGCTTGAATGTATTTTGTGCAGTGGTAGGCCATATTAATATGACCCTCACATGGTGATTAGGTGAGGAAATAAATTTCGTAATAATGATTCTCAGTCGGTCAATATGATGAATATGGTCCTCTCTTACCCATTCAAATATAATTTACTTAAAATCGGTATATATGAGGTATGTAGTTTGGTAATAAAGTTCCGATCTCTTCAACTAAAAATTTATTCGGCTTAGTTTGATTTATTTTTAATTTAATTATAATTTATATAATATTTTAGTTCAGTTTAATTAAATAAAACATAGCCTAAACATAATATTATTTGAATGTGAAAATTCGCATAAATCATTTTATTAAAAATAATAAAATAAGAATATAAATTTATCGTTGTATCTGATAATATATTGTCGTATTCTAAGTTAAATTGGAAATTTGATTAACGCGAATTAATTTTTTTAATTTAATTAGAGCAACTGCAAAATAAATAATTATAATAATATTAATTATCGTTATTTCTATTCATTCGATGTTTTATTGTTGATGAAATATAGTTTGAATTGACATGTTGATTTTATTTTTAAATGAAGACATAATTTTTTTATGAATTAGAGTTTAATTTACTTAAAAAATGTAATTCTATATATTAATTTTCTGGAAACTACCATATAATACTTGTTATGAATTCAAATCTTAATTATATAAAAAAAAAAAACCTCACTCGCACACATGGAGTGCACTGTGCAAATGCAATACACCCGTCATCATTGGAGTAAGTGTGTATAATTTTAAATAATATAATGGAACAAGAAAGAATCGGAAATTTGGTTAGCAGAAATAGAATGAAACACACAGATGGATGAGATATTGACTGCAGGATTAATGGAGTAAGCACAGATCATCAATAAGAAGCTCAATTTTTATTAATAAAGAAAGACAAACACGAATAAGATAATTAATTAAGCGAGTAATAGAATTCATAGATCATTTACTGCAAGATTGATGAAGAAAAGAGTTGATTACTATATAATTTACCTTAATTAGGAGATCGTGTACTGCAGTTGAAGCTAGCTTACTGAAAGCCGGAAAAGTTACAGTATGATCATGATATATATGATGATCGATGTTTTATATATGAATTGTAGTGATCTAGATATCCAGGTTTCGACCATAAAGAAGGTGGAAAGATGAGTTGAAGATCGAAGATACAGTTGAGAGCAATCGCAGAGTTGTAAATGTTGAAATCTTCCCACCAGAAGATGTGTATGTATTAATTATGGCAGTGTTATGCTTCTTTCATCAAACATGCATGACCTAGCCCAAAAGTCTTCCCAATGAATACTCGAGGGCTCGACTGATATTTTTGAATATAAGTATAGTATAATGTTTTCAAAACATTTCAATAATGTTTTGTGAATGAAATTTTTATGTAAATTAAATATTCTGAGAAAGTATATCAACATTATGTTCTACGTTAATTATGTGATAAACTTATGCGCCTCAGTACCTTTTCCTCGTTGACCATACAATTGAGTTGCTTATATATTGATGTGAAGTTCATGTACACGTATTTAAGCATCTGGTGCAGATCATAAGAAGTTTTACAATGTCCAACACATTGATGCAGAACATGCATCTTCTCACGGACTTCTATGGCGTTGCGTTTCGTAATCTCAATGCTTTCTTCTTTTATGAAATTAGAGAGCGATGGAATTGCACTTCCATTCATTTCCTTGGTGAAACATGAGACGGTAAGAGATCCTACATTTCTGACCAAAGCTTGGAAGCTCACCCTTAGATCTGATAGTTTGTCTTGATGACCAGTTAGAGGCCCAGAGTCGGCAAGCAGAAATATCAGGAACAACAACCCACTCTGAAGAATGGTGAATTGTTTAGCCATCGGCTTTGTTAGCTTAGTGAAAGCTTCATTTTTCAAAAGGTCCGACAGATTATCTTGGATGCAGATTGCATAAACAATGAAAAGGTCAGCCGGAATACTACAACAGACATGTTGTGGCAATACCGAAGTTGTCCTTAGGAATTCAAGACGTATATCTGAATCTAAGCGATGCCTGGTACTATCGAACTTTTTATTCCAGTTGGCAACGGTATAATAACTGAAAAAGAAATAATATGCCATCTTGGAAGCCACTAGTTGAGATGAAATCAGGAAGTGATCATTCATTTCTTCACCATTGATTTTATCAGCAATAAACTCAAAGTAGTATCTCAAGAGAGCCACATATCCACCCATGCTTTTTCTTTCTTCAACTCCAACTAGGCTGTCATGGGGCAACTTCTCATGAACTTGGTTGAGAAAACTCCAGAAAGAATTCATTCGCGTTCAACAGGAAACTGGGCATGAAGGAAGCTTCATTTATTTATAGCAGCCTGATATATGGGTTCAATCTCATTTGCCAGAGTACTTATATGTTTAACTTCAAGATCATATATCTGGGAAGAATTGAGTTGTTCTAAGGAAAGAAAATCAGTCAAACCAACAATCATGGAAAGATGACTCTCAATTTTTTCCAACAACAAAACCGAACTTTTGCGTCTCACCTCATCCTCGTCGACCATACAGTTGAGTTTCCACCTGCAGAATGTAATGACCATTCCCACGACGTCCCTCATCAAGCGATATTCAGGGGGAAGATCATCAGAACCAGCTTGAAGAAACTTTCTCCCTACACTTTCAAGTAAGGCAATGACGTCCTTATGTATTGACGTGAAGTTCCGGTACACGTATTTAAGCATCTGGTGTAGATCATCAGAATTTTCACAACGGTCAACACATTGATGTAGAACATGCATCTTCTCACGTGCTTCTGTGACAATGCCTTCCATAATCTCAATGGTTCCCTCTTTTATAAGATTCAAGTACTCAATGAAAACAGAGAGCGATGGAATTGTACTTGCATTCATTTCATTATTGAAACACGAGACGGTAAGAAATCCTACATTTATGACCAAAGCTTGGAAATGCATCCTGATACTTGATAGTTTGTCCTGACCACCTAGTAAAAGCCCAGAGTCAGCAAGCAGAAATATCAGGAACAACAGCCCACTTCGAAGGATGGTGAATTGTTCAGCCATCGGGCTTGTTGGGTCAATCAAAGATTCATCATTCACAAGGTCCGGCAGATTATCTTGGATGCAGATTGCATAAATAATCAGTTTACCCTTCATAACCGGAATACTACAAGAGACATGTTGTGGCAATACCAAAGTCGTCCTCAGGAATCCAAGATGTATGTCTGACTGTATGCGATGCGTGGTACTATCAAAATTTTTGTATCCCAACTGGAAAATTTATAATAACTAAAAAAGGAATAATATGCCATCTTGGAAGCCACTAATTGAGAAGAAATCAGGAAGTGCTTCATTTCTTCACCTTTCATTTTGTCTCCAATGAACTCAAAGTAGTATCTCAAGAGAACCATATATCCACTCATGGTTTTTCTTTCTTCGAGTCCTTTTCTGGCCTTATGCTGCAAATCTTCACAAACTTGGTTGAGAAACTCCATAATGAGTTCATTTGCTATCGGCAGATATCTGGGCATGAAAGATGCTGCATTTCTACTTACATTAGCCTCGTAGATGGGTTCAATCTCATCTGCCAGGCTGGTGATATGTTCAGCTCTGACCAGTCAAAGCTTTAACGATCATGAAAAGATGATGCTCGATCTTTTCCAACAACAAAGCCGAAGTTTTGCGTCTCACCACATGCTCGTTGACCATGCAGTTGAGTTACCACCTACATAATGTAATGACCATTCCCACCCCTTGCCTCATACAGCCATATTCGTCGGGAAGTAGGGCAATGATGGCCTCATGGATTGAAGTGAAGGTCCGGTACACATCTGTAAGCATCTGGTGCTGCAGATCATCAATAATATCTCCATGATCGCAACTTTGACACAGAAGGTGCATCACTGGTTGGACATCTGGAACACTGCCTTCCACGATCTCACTCTCTGTTAGAACATCTGTATTCTGATGGACATCTGAAACACTGCCTTCTATGGTCTCACTCGCTATTGGAACATCTGTATTAGGATGGACATCTGAAACACTGCCTTCCTTGATCTCCTCTCTATTAATGGAACATATTTATTGGGATAGACATCTGGAACACTGCCTTCCGTGATCTCACTCTCTATTGGAACATCTGTATTAGGATGGACATCTGAAACACTGCCTTCCATGATCTCACTCTCTATTGGAACATCTGTATCCGGATGGACATCTGAAACACTGCCTTCCGTGATCTCTGTTTCACTCCTTAAATTTTTAACTTTTTTCTTTATTCCTTTTCGAAAGAAAAACATTTTGATAGATGTTTCGTTTGGCAGTGAAATTTTAGCAGAATTATGAAAGGAAATCTGAGCTTTGGGAGAATAACCTTGCTACTTAACCTGCAGTTGCATAGAAAGCATATAGTTAAATTAAATTGAATGAAATTAATGATGAAACTAGCTGTTAGAACCAGAATTCCAGTAGCATTACTGCATTAGTATTGCTACAGAAACACTAAACCTTAAATCATCTACTCTAGAACACTAATCAGGCATAAACACATATAGAACAACGCACAAATGTAACTCCGAATCAGTAAATCTCCTATCTAACACAGCTAGAAGAATACAAACCTGGACAATTGATAGGCTAGGTAACTAATCGCCAATAAAGTAGGCAATCATACGGATATGCAAAGGCACCTAGCCCTTTACACATGCATTAACCGTGGTATATTTAAGACACTGTCAAGGCCTCCTTACAGAGCCATAAGTTCGCCTCTAACCCTACGGAACGACTGTGTCACCTTACGGACACCATACAACGCTATACTCAAAACATATTGTAACATTTAACATAAACCAACATGAAGAGAGTCACAACATATGTATAGTAATAAGGATGCAGGACTAGTCTAGCCTAACGGGCCATGTCCAACTACTCAAATATGCCATACTAGTCTACAGGAACTTGCATCAGAATTTGACTACGAATATTAGCATAAGAATCAGAATTTGACTACGAATATTAGCATAAGAATCATGTAATCCCACAAGAAATTTTACTACTCCATCTTCATGTTGAGTGGCAATAACTTCACTACCACCACAAGTGCACGTACTAAGTGGTCTAAATGCAACAAACTCATCCTAAAGTTTCTTAAACTGACCATAATACACAGAAATATTATTTGCACCTTGACGAATAGAACTCAAAGATTTATGTAAATGAAACACTCGAGGACCAACACTACAAGTGAATCTAGTCTGCAATTCAACTCACAAATCTCTAGCAGAAGTAGTACGCAAATGTGAAGAGCGTATATCATGACAACATGAATTAAGAATCCAAATACGCACTAAAGCATTAGCTCTTTTCCAAGCAGCATACAACAATGAAGTAACAGTTATATCAGGTACAGAAATCGTACCACCAACAAAACCTGTCTTGTTCTTGACATCCAAAGCCATTAAGATTTGTTGACTCCCGATTGATAATTCACCTCATCCAATTGTTCAAGAACAATCGCAATGCCATGCTGATCTGATGATTGCAGAAAATACGGAGAAGATGGCAAATCGATTCCAACCTCTAATTGATGAACACGATGGCGCTCACCAGAAACACCATTCATCGAACCATTATCCGCCATAGATGATCGATGAGAGAAAAGAACATAATTTCAACAATAATTGCAACGGAAATCAATTTTTCAAAGAACACAGCGTAATCGTAATCGCTGGCTTCACTAATACCATGTAAACTTCTAGAATTTGGAAGGGAAAACTGAAATTTGATACAAATTGAATGATTTCCAGAGAATTTGATGATCAAAGAAGATGAATCTTTAGTTGTATTTAAAGACTCAACTAACTCCTTTCTTAACTAATTATTGTACTACTCTTTATGCACAAGGTACAAGTCGTGTGTTAACTAATGAAGAATAACTGAAAGAACGTTTTCTTCTGCTTCTTCATGTCTGTTTGTTCTACATTGCTTATTCTGATGTTGATGTATCTTTATAGAAGATGAAGATCACTACAGAAGCAAGCAACATATGTACTATTCGCAAAAAGGAATTAAGATAAATCCAGTCTTTATGTACTCCTATATCAAGTCAAGTATTAGCTTTCAAACCTGATCACTGAAGCGAAAGCGTAAACATGCAAGCAACACTTCAAATTGGCGGGTCATTTTGAAAATGGAAAACTCTTTCGTTTAATGAAAAAATTATAAATCAGTTATACTCCTAAAAACTTTAAACACATAAATTATACATTAAAAAAACATCTTACAAATTAATCAAAACATTTTTACAAATTAGTCATTTTCTTAATTTAGTAATTTTTGTATGTAACCCTTTCTTTTCTAATAAAATCACATCCTTAATTGTTTATGGCTGTAATGTTTGTTAGTTAATTATTTTATGTATAAGAATGACCCTGGCCCGGGAACTTATCAAACATGATATTCTACGTTAATTATGTGGAGTT
>JAYMSP010006795.1:0-11014 GCA_036897095.1 Plantago elongata
TGCTTGTTGTCTTGCAGGTCGTCGGTGCCCCCCAATTCATCAACCTAAATTCGATTGTAGATTCTGAGCGTCTACAGTCTCCATTTCGGATGTCTTGTGCTGCTCTTTCTCTAGCATTGTGGCTATCCCCTCCGCTCGGACCCCTAACTATGGCATTGATCACCCCGTTGTAAGGCAAATTCTCATAATCTCCTTCCTCCGGATACTCCTAATACTTTCTTGCCTCGGGTGGTGGAGTATTCCTTGGTGGAGGGGGAAGTGTTATGGACTTATGCCTCGGGCTCCTTTCTTTTCTTCTGCTCGGGACCTGTTCTTCCCTAGAATACGACTCCTTGAGCTGTCCACTTCGGATATGTGTTTCAATCTCTGTCTTGAGTTGAATACATTTCTCTGTTGAGTGTCTGGTTTGTCTGTGAAAACCACAACATGAACTGGCTTCTTTACCTTTCCTATTGTTGTAGAAAGCCTCGGCCACTGGATATCTAGGTTCTTATCGACCATAATAGACAAAATCTCTTCCCTCAGATGGTTCAACCAAGTGTACTCAACATACCTTTTAGGAGGAGTTCGTTCTCTCCGCAACTCTTGTTTCCCTCGGATGTCCTTCCTCGATTCCGGTTTTCAAGCTTTGGGAGCTTACTGCTTAACAGGTTCCTTGGCCCTTTTTTGTCCGGCTCTGACAGGGACATTCCTTCAGAACTCGACTCCGTATAGGACGTGATCACATATATCCTCTAATTGTTTTCCGTTCAGAATTTCTTCCTCGGATAGATTCTTCCGGAGGTCATGGTTGATGGTGTTAGCATACAGGTGACAAACCCGTTCTTTAATATTATGTGTTTCCACCTGTCGGACCTCGGAATGGAACCTATCCAAGAAAGTCCGAAGATCTTCATTCTCAGACTGAATGATTCCAACTAGATGATCTAAGGATCTCTTCCTCCTTTTGAATTTCTGGAACCTCTTTAGGAAGAGTGTGGAAACATCATCAAATGACCTTATGGATCCGGATGATAAGCTGGTCCACCAATCCATTGCTTCTCCGAAGAGAGTAGTAGAAAATTTGAGCGCCTTGAGATTTTCGTATAGTCCGTTGGTATCCATCTTGGATTCATAACGGGTGAGATGGACAGCCGGACAATTATCTCTAAAGTATCGTTCAAAGTTCGGAATGGTACATTCTGCTGGCTTTCTCTCTCTCCGGATAGCATTCTTAGAGGATTCGGAACCCTCATGGTTACCTTTTCTTGAGCATTAACTATCTTGCTTAGTTTAGACATTTCCGTTTCCAGAGCTTTCTGTTGGATATAGATCTGCTCGAGGGTAAGTTTTTCCCTTGTCTTCAGATCCAAATTAATTCGTAGTGCTTGATCTGCCCTGACTTCAACGACACTTTTCCCGATAAAGTCATAGGCCTTCCTCAGATTAGAAGCAATCCGGTTAGTCTTGGCAGGTTCGGCTCTAGCCTCCTCGGGACTCTTTTCCTGGCGCTCGTGAGAATTAGTTCTTTGGTTGATCAGATGACGAAGTCATTGTCCCGGATTACTTCCCCGATTCTTTCCTTGATTAGCCTTCTCTCATGCCTTAAATGTGCGGGCTCAGCTTGCTCGGGAGTGGGTTGTTGTGGTGTTGGTTGAATGTTGTTCGAACCCAGACATCCTTGGATAACGTTGAGTAGCAAGCCAAACTGATTGTCATTCATCCCGAACTCATAAGGAGAAAGGACTGCCCTGTTTGGTAGAGTGAAATTTCTCCCGGCCGGCGGCCCGTGCGCTCCTGACGGAGGAGGCTATTGGACCGGAGGGACTAGGTCTCTCTCGGTAAGGTCCGGGGGAGCATCTTGTGATGATGCAGTGGTCGTATGTCCATCACTAGGATAACTCCTCCTTCTCTGAGTGGTAGTTCGAGTAGATGCTGTTTTTCGGGTAGGAGGTCTACCCTGAGGACGCCCAATTGGTATTCCTCCTGAATGAGACACTCTCCAAGCTGATTTCCTAGGTCTCGCCATTTCGATTGATTAGTCCGGATGACTTAGCTTTTTGCTCGGTTTCCCACATACGGCGCCAATTATGTTGAGGTAAAAGCCCCAACCACGGATTTACCACGCTTGGTTATCTTTAGGTTCGGATGTATGCATATGTGATGTTGGTCCAGACACGTTATCCTCCGATGTCACGTATTTGTCCGGCTATCCTTGTCACGGTATTCTTCGTATATCTTGCCCAATCATGACCTCAGATGGTCTGAGGTTCGAATCTTTGAAGCTTTGCCCTTGTAATACCGTGATGCCTTAGAATTTATCCTTCGGATGCCCAAATAACGGATTGGATATATTCCCGTATCAACAACTACAATTAATCATCATGTCAATAGAAATTATGAAAGTAACAACCTCTTTCTCTATTATTCCAAAACTTTCCTTAATCACACACAACACAACGTTAACTTCATTTTATAGTCAACCCTTCAATGCATTATGTTTCAATTCAATTGCATGTTGTATGTATGGTAAGACAACCAAAAATTGTAATCTTCATTTCAAAAATTTTAGGTTAACAACAAGACTCACTTCCAAATAATGTTTCAGAATTTTATTTTCCACTATGTTTGGTTGCGGTTTCCGCTTCCAAAATGATTAGTAATGGTCTTTCAGGAAATTTCTCTAAATGGGTAAGAATAGATAAAAATGTGGATCATCACATTCTTACTATTATAATTTGTTCCCATCCATTTTGCAGGTTGATAAAACTAACATGCCGATGTCAATTATCCATGAAGATTGTGAATTTTAATATTATTCGTGTTATATTCTGAAGTTATTCACCAATAATGACTAGTTTAGAGAAGGTGTTAGAGGTATTTTCTCCATTTAGTGCATGGGTATTCAATAGAGTTCTATATTAATCAGATTTTCAGCTCAGAAAAGACGAAAATTCATTTTGTCAGTTAGACTGGCTCAATCCATGCACAAAATTAACAATTTCAAATTTTGAGAGGCACCATCAACAATGAACAACACCTTTTAATTTCATCTTCAGTTAACTTGGACTTTTTACTCATGAAAGTTGGTAAGAGTAGTACCAAAATATACTATATCAAGCATGGTAATGCAAAAGGAAAGTTTAATTTTGTGTTGCCAATCGGCTAATTGTCATTTATAAATAAAGTTATTTGCCCTAAAAGTATCATGCCAGTATTTATATAATTTAACAATATTAAACTAAACTTTTATAATTAAAAAAGGTTGCCTAATAAATATCAAACATGTATTTCAAAACTACAACCATTTCTTACTTACATTGATATGGATATTTTCTTTCAAAAACGGGTTAAGGGTTCAACCTATTGGTTGAAGGTAAATCGTCTTACTGACTGAGCTGCACTTCGTTGTCAATATGAATAAAATTATACAATGATTTTTAAAAATAGAATAATTATTTTATTTGTATGACGATTAAAACGAAAAATATGAATTTAAATTTGTGCGAAGTCGCGTACACAATCACGTGCATATTCTAATTTTATTTAATCTATCCATATAATATATAGAGTCGGTGTCATATCTCAAATCATATTCAATCTCAAAATTATTAAATTATTTTAATTTAGAATCGTTTAAATTTTATTTTCCAAACGTATTACTTTATATTTACGATACCAAAATTGCGTATTGCAATGTGAACACAATTATGGGATAAATGGCTAAGTTTTGATCCGTATGTTTGGTAGTCTATTTTTAAGATTTAAAATTGAGTTTGGTTTTTTCTTAGTTTGTTACTCCATTTTAGAGGACTGATGGACAAATTGAGTTGGCTTGAGTTAATGTAGAAATAGAATTGCCCATTTTCCAATCACTTCATATTCTATTTTCCATGAATTCTTTCTCTCACCAACCACAGTAAAAGGATTGATAGTTTTCATACCCTATGTGTTTGATTTCTTTCTTCCGATTTTCAATTCTTCATTCCGAATTTTCGATCAACAACACGACACATTTGAACAAATTTTAAAATAAAATATATAACGTGATCTATTTGACAACAAGTGACAGTTCAGTTGGTAAGGCGCTTTATCTCTAACTAATAAGTCGGGCTTTCGAGTCACCCTTTAACCGTTTTAAAAAAAAATACAAATATTTAATTGGAATAGGTCACGGTATTTTTTTTTAAAATTTAAACGGCTAAAGGATAACTCGAACCCGACCTATTTATTGGAGGTGAGTCATCTAATCAAGTGAGCTACGTTGTCAACATTTGTATTTGTTTATGTGCTTTATTCAACATTTGTTCCAATCACAATGTAACTCATATAATATTTAAATTTAAACATATAAATAGATAACAATTAACATTAATAAAAATCATATTTATATAGGAGTATATATGTAAGAAATATTCGTTTGCAGAATTTGTAATTGACATCTTAGATATGCCATTTAATGTGATATATATCCATTTGACTTTTGTTGCAACTTACATATTTATACATATTTATGTTTACTTTTTTACTTGAGTGTATCAGTACTATAAAAACATATGAAAATATGAGTACTATAACATTTATATTGGTAAGTTCTATAAATTTTCTTTTCAGTACGCTTAATTTTTTAATATATTTTTAAAATAACAAATGTAAGTCGAACTAGAGTGAAGGTATTTTACCAATTAAGTTATGCTTCATTGTCAATAAATTTAATTTATTAAAATATATATTTGTAAGTTCTATAAATTTTCTTTTCAGTAAATTTAATTTATTTTTATATTTTTTAATGCATCTCGAATCGATGTGCAACCGTCTTACCAACTAAGCTGTGCTTCGTTGTCAGTAAACTTAATTCACATTATTCTAATGTGAGAACTCAATCTCAAAGTCAAATTAAATCTACGAATGAGATAAGTACAACTTGAAAACTATATTCGGAGAATAAACCATATTACCTTGGAAAAAGACTTCAAAGGACGATTCAAGCTCATGAACTTAATTCGAAGGTAAACTCGAGTCTAAAAAGGGGTTAATTCTAGTTAGGGAACTAGATTCAGGCGACAAATCAACTATAAGAATGAGATAAGAAAAACTTGAAAACTTAATCTGAAATATAAAGCCAACTATAAGAATGAGATCATTCAAACTTAAAAGCTTATTTTGGACGGCATACTCAAATTTGAGAATTGGATGGTTCCTACATGGAATGTCAATGCGAAGGCATACAAACTCTAATAATGTAATAATTGCAATTTGAAACTCAATTTGAAGATAAAAACATCTCTAAGAAAAGAAGAATTAATAGTATATTTTTAGGAACTCCATTTGCATAGTAAATCACACTATATGAAAAAAATATTTAAAGAAAGATACATCATTCTCTAAGGAAAGGGTAAACATGCCTTTAATAATGGAATAATTTTTCCTTTTTATAATTCATTCATAGATCAAACTCAACTTTAATAATGAAGTAATTCTTAACCGAGAATTTCATTTGGGTAAAACAATTGTAAGACTAATATTTTTGAACTTGATTACTCTAATGCAAGGATGAAACATATCCCAACATCCGGATGACGAACATATCCGAAGTTCGAGAAGTATCTCTCAGTTCGGAGTATGGGATCCTGAGTCAAAGACCATCTGAGGTTAAACCAGACTAAAACATACAAGAATACTATGATAGGGATATCCGGACCAAAGTGTTATATCCGAAAGGAAGCAGGTCCGACCATTAACGCATATGAGTCTACATCTGGACCTAAAGAGAATCAAGTATAGCATATCATAGCACGCCAGTAAGAGAGGGCGTGACCAGTTCTGGACGTCATGATCCAGAGCATTCCCCTCGGATGTCTTCTCATACAAGAGGACGAAGATGCCCTCAAAGATCCTACAAAATGACTAATCTAGCCTTGAGGCCCATATAATATATGGGTTATGACTATAATATGGTCCATGGGATTAATTAAGCATTGTTGGTTTAATCTTAGCCCTACACTTGGCACAATCTAAGAGGTCTACCCTTAAATGGGGAATAATCTCTATAAATAGCGCACACTTCCCAAGATAAATCAACAAGCTCACTTGATCTTCTCATTTTACCATAAGCTTTAGACCTTCATATTTACAAAGTCGATTCATGATCACTCTCGAGTAAAGTCTCACATCCGGCTTGATCCTTGGCAAGCTGAATCTAAAGATTCTAACCCCCCCCCCCCCAAACTCTAGTCACTTGTGCAGGGCAACATCCTAGGTGTTTAGAACTTGAAGTTGAAGATTACATTTGCATTCGGATCCTAATCTAGTGGACTTAATTATAGCTTCTTCTAGACTTTTTGTTATATCCAAGTGTTGGGACTTTTACCTCAACAAAAGGAAGGCAAACTCGATGTTTGTGATTAGTACAATTTGGAACTTTATTAGAATATTAGACCATGCTATATATGAAGATTAATACTTCAATAAAGGGGTACCTCCACTTACGGGACTAATTCAAAGGGTAACCTCTCAGCTCTGAATATATGATAAATCACACTATTTGAGAACGTAAACTAATTATGTTAATTTTCAACTTGATAATTCAATATAACATGTAAAGAACTTTAGAAATGAGATAAATATGACTTGAGAACTTAGTTAGAAATGCATATGAATAAGTAATGTAACAATTAGATAACTCTTACTTACAAACTCTATTTGGTAAACCAAATTTATAAATGTGACATTTAAAATATGAAAATTCAATTTGAATATCAACCAATTCGAAGGGTAACCAGATTTTACGAATGAGATAATTCAAACTTTAGAAATCAATTTGATGGGTGTCTCAACTCTTGAATGGAATAATTCCAACTTGGTAACTATATTCTAAATGCAAACCATCATTGAGGAAAATAATGAGATAATTTCAAATTATGATTCTACTTGAAGAGTAAATCACATCATACTGAAAACTACTCTAGAATAGGATAAATCAAATTAGGAACTAAAATATAAGGGTAAATGAACATTAAGAATGTAATAATTTCACCTTGAAAAACTATAAGAGTGGGATAGTTCAACTTGAGAATGTAAATTGAAGGATTATTTACACTCTATGGTTTGGGATAGTCTCTTATGTGGGACCCAACCCAACGATGAGATAGCTTAAACTTGAGAACCTAAACAAATGATAAACCACACTACATATAAATATATTCTAATGTAAATCCAACTTAACAATTTAATTTGAAATTTAAATCAACCTTTATGAATGAGGTAATTACAATTACAGAGCTTTACCTGTAAATTAAACAACGTTTTATGGTGAAAAATACTCTCTAAAATACAATAATTTTAAACTTTGAAACTCGACGTGTAAATCACCTTTAATAATGTTGTAAGTGTAACCTTAAAACTCAAACCAAAGGGTATTTTCAACTTAAAAAATGTAATTCAAACTTATGACCTCAATCAATTCAAAGGTGAAACCCACCGGCACCATAGCTAATGTGATTCCAAAGAGTTGCTTAATAATGTTTGAGGTAGTATTATTTTTCATTTATTAAATTACATTTAGTAATGAGTTTCATTTATTTCATATTTAAGAAAGAAAAAAGTACTCTAGGTCGAAACACTTGCAGTTTAAGTGAGCAAGAATGGTATTGTCCTACTAATTTATACTTGATTTATCAACCGTACAATAAGGAACTCCGACAAAACATTAGTCGAATGAATTTATAAAGTTTCATTGGAAGAATTATTTTGAAAACAATCAAAAGTCACGACCTAGAAAGGTAATTTTTCAATTTTAATAACTATAACAATAACTACCAATTTACAATATTAGACCTACTTATATACAAATCCTGTATCGTTTCTCTACGTTTCTTTATACATATAATTTGCACGTTGACATCTTTGTGTACCATCAAACTTGATTAGAAAAGAAAATCATATACACTAATATATTAAATTTCACATATGTGTATTGTTCATAAATGGTAAATATTTCCTTACCATAGATTCAAGAGCATAAATTTGTACTATAATGGATTATGGATATTGTTGAGGTCATTCCGGCCTATTTCTTACTAAATTGGTATTATATTGTTTTACTTTTAAACAGGTCGATTTCTATTCAGCCCGTTCAAAATAATTATGCCTAGAGCTGGTTTGGCATATACTCGAACATATATTTGTAACAAGACCCGGCCACAACATTTTAAGAATTTGGGGGTGGGGGTGGTTGGTGGGGATCTAATACCCCTCTAGTAGTTCGGTCATCTCTCTACTTTCTTAATCTCCATAATGGGTGAGGGTGGGATTTGACTCTCTAGGTGTGGGAACTGTCTTTGATCTCCTCTCTATTTTCTTGATCCGGATGATGGGAGGGGGGATGGGTGTCTAGAAGATACTCTCTGCGTGGAAAATTATGTTTGATTTACCATTGATCTTCCCTCTCTACTTTCTTTATATCTATAAAGGATATGTGGATTAATTTTTGTGTTTTGGTGATGTGTTACATTCCACCGTGGGTGGGTAAAACAACCGTAATGTTTGGAATATTTTTTATATAAGTTTGACTACATTTTTTATCGATTAATTTATTTTGTACTCCTCTTTTTATTTATTATTAACATTAAATTATACAGTGACATCACCACGAGTTAATACTAGTATAGTTGTAATTTAAAGCCTCAAATTAAATTTTATTACGATTTTTTAAAATATTTTTCTTTAACCTCAATGTTCATGACAATTATTTGATACGGATAGATAATGTTATAAAAGTATAATAAATTTGAATAGGACCTCTACAAATTTGAGCCGGCCATAGTTACATACTGACAAAGCATAAAAAGTAAAAGGAATATAAATACCTCAATTATTGCCAGTGTATTAAAAATCAGACCGGTTGTCGAACCGGATAAGTTAAAGATAATGTTTCAATTGGTTGAATCAATCAAACTATTGATTAACTCGGTATGCAGTCACGAACATATATGTATATTTACTGTTCAGTTTTATCCTAATTGGTGTAAAAATAAAGCACTACCTTAAAACTAGGTACGAGTAACAATTTGTAATAACATGTAGCGCATTAAACACTTATGAAAATAGATCTAGTTAGAAATGCATACAATTAAACCACCAATAAATACGTTATTCAAAATTTAGATTTTTAAATTCATTGAAAATAGTTGAAAAGAGAATGTGTATTAATTTATGACAATTCAAATATTGGAATTCAAATAAATGTAATTGTATGTATTACACGAACAATATTTTTAAATTCTTGAAAAAAATGAATATTTAAAAACATAAGTTCAACACAAATCTTCTACTCCATTGATGAAGGAAATTAATATCCTTGAAAAGAGTTGAAACTATTAAAAAATAAAAAAAAATTGAGAGAATCTTAAATAAATTATTTTATCAATCCTACTTAGATCAAAATTGAACATTTAGTTAACAAAATATTTTGTCTCCAGGTGGAAGTTATGTCATCCTTCTATACTAAAGATTCAGGTTTAATTCTCCATTCCAACATTTTTAATTGAAGTCTTAAAAACCGGCCATAAGCAGTTACTCTGCACTAACGGTTCATTAGAAACCGGCAAGCGATTCACACTATCCAACCAACCTAGATACCTTTAAATTTTAGGTTAGAGCGGCTAAACCTGCCGATCCAATTTTAGCTCGATGGTAAGAAATTTTTTGATAGCAATACATTTTTAATTGAAGTCTTAAAACTGGCGGCCGGTTAAACAACATCGATGGTTCATTAGAAACCGACAGGCGGTTCACACTACCTAACCTATCTAGATTCATGTACATTTTCGGTCAGAGCGGTTGAACCGGCATGTCCGGCTTTAGCTCGATGGTATGATTTTTTTCGATAATAAACCAATGTGAGTTAATTGCTTTTATGATCTCGAAGGATTAAAGGACTTGGACATGTCATCGGACGGTTAAACCGCACCAACGGTTCATTAGAAACCGACAAACAGTTCACACTGTCCAACCAACTCGGATTCCTTCCAATTTACTGTCATAGCGGTTGAACCGGTCCGGTCCGATTCTAGCTCGATGGTAAGAAATTTTTTACCAAGGTGAGTTAATTGGTTTTATGGTCTCAAAGGATTAGAGGAGTTGGTGAGGCCCAAAGTCGTTGATTTCTCCACATTTGGGATCATTGGATTACTACATATGTGCTAATCTTATTATTAATAACTTCGGATGGCTCAAACATATATTAAAAAAAATTAATTCGTGTATTGTTCAAACAAATATTAAAGAAACTTAATTTGTGTATAATAAGCTAGCAGTTGTCGGTGAACTATTGAAATTTCATATTTTATGTGAAATTAGATTTTGAAATCAATATTACTATATTCATGGCATGCAAGATGTGGCATTTTATCCCATTATCAATATCAACAACTTATTAATTTCTACTTCATCACAACTAAAAATATCGCTTGTGTAGGGAGTCAAGGAGGACTTCCACATAGGACCCATGTATTTTTTCAAAATCTAAATATAGTATATCTTGAATATATACCATCACTAAGTATATGTAGTTTACTGGAATTTTTGTGGCTCAGTCGATACCGTTGGTTGCCTAGTTGCCAATAGGCTTTTGTTCGATTCCTCACCACATCTCTTGAACACAACACCTATCCACTGCCAATAATTATCCTACTATTATTATATTTTCATCTTTCTTATTATATTCTTCCTGCAATTTAATTAATTAGGGCACGATCTTCTTCTCTGTTTTTTCTCCTCTCCCTTGGTCACACACTTCATTTTCAATTCCTCTTTTGTTACCGCTTCTATTTTCAATTCCATTTGAATGTCTTTTTTTTTTACCCGCTTCAATTTCCTAAAGTAAAAACCCTATACAGTGTCGTCGGGATCGGAAAAAAATATTCATATAGAGTTTATTCCAAAGTAAAAATTAATTTATACTAAAAAAAATATTTTTATATAATAAAATAATGTGCATAACTTAGATGTTATATTTATTGAATAAAATTAGGGC
>JAYMSP010006796.1:0-11011 GCA_036897095.1 Plantago elongata
CCCCCAGGTCCCAACACACACTCTGAATGTCTTGCCACAGGTATGCCAGTGTATTATTGTACATGTGCTTATAACATGAAAACCAAGAACGTAAGATTTCTTTTTCAATGATAGGTTGACATATAAAGTCAAAAAGGAAGTTGATAAACTCATCACAACTACAATCAGGCTGATCAATCATAAGCTAAAGTAAGACTTCTTGAAAAATGAGTGAAGAAGCAATGCTGATAATATGAGAAAATATAAATCACCAAGCCAAAGAAATATATTATGATATAAACAGTATATTATTTGGAATTACTCTACTCATAACAGACATCAGCTGGGCAACCAAGGGTGTACCTTGAATGTGGTGTCAGGCAAATTTGAGTAGCATGTCTGCAAACACAGTGATGTTTAGAAGACAGAAAATACAACACTAAAGAGTTATAAAGAGTATCTGAATAGGTGGTCACCTGTAAAGAATTAAGGTACTCAGTCTCATGGTGGCGAATGATGTTCATCAAGGAAGTCGCAGAATCTTCAGGTGACTGAGATATTAGCATGTCATCAAGATTTTGTAGCATTCAATAGAACTACAAGTGCATAATTTGCAAGCATCACTGATTCACATTGTCCTTGCATGCATTGAGATGCTACTTGTAAAGTAGCTACTCAAAGCATTGAGATATTAAGATGCGCGTTACATCCTCCGGCCTTTAAAGTTTACCTGAAACAATGTTGAATCCTTGAAGTCCTGCTTTGCATCTAATTGAACATTTCCCTCTTCAAAGTAATGGGCTCCTACCTGCATAAAGTAGAAGATTAATAGATTTAGGTTGCATTTATCCTCCTTTGGCCGAGAAACAACAACGAGCAAACAAAGTATCGAAAATAGAATACTGAATGTCATTACATCAGTGAAATGAAAGACTACCTGCAATTTACCTCTCACTTCCACACTCTGCAATTCATCATTGAATTCCACGTTCCACACTGATCGCCAACTCCCATTGCTAAGAAATACAACAAATAATTAAAATGACAATTAAATATTTAACCAAATTTCAACGGATATTGTAGAGAGGGTCGATTGGTAAAAGATATCCAGATATGGGAGTCAGGCATATTAACGAACTGTTCAGTGGGGATGCTATAAGGTAAATAGGTTATTAATCTACCATACCATCTCAATTAATTTTAGCCTGTACTCATTGTATTATATTATGAAAACATCCTTGGTAGTTCACTAAAGCAGCTTAAAACAGAAGGCTGATTGTCATTCTGAACAGATACAAAACAACGAAGACAGGAGGGCAAAGAGTTGCAGGGTACACAGGTTTGGTCCTCATGTAACAGGGATACTATGTTAATACTGGTAATGTTAACCCAGACTTAGCATACCAGAAATTTTGGGGACTGTGTCTAGTAGCAGAAATAACCACAGCAAGCTCAAAATTAGCACCAGGTTCTTCAACATCTTTTCCATTAACACAATAAACTGAACAGACACCCTTTGGGTACGCTTCACTAACATACTTGAGAATTTCAGCATCCAAGGACGACCTGACATAAAACAGTCCAATTCTAATGAAACCAGTGGAAACAAAGGCAGCTTAAAAAATTGCACAGAGATAGAATGACATACAGAATGAGAGGGAAAATGAAATGCTAGGTGGTCTCAGTGAAAGTGATTTTTGTTAATATGCACTCAACTTTGACACCTTGGACTCATTTGAGATTTATATTATTCACCTATTAACTATGAGATGCTATTAAGCTGAGCACATGGAGTCCTACCCTCAGCTATGGCCATCTTTTAAAGAGTATGTCAAGTTGAATCTCAAAAAGATTTTTACGGCAGTAAGACAGGATAAGTGCCCAACTTCACTATGGACTCGGATTCTTTCCTATACAAACCCAGGGAACAACTCAAAAGATAAATTAGGAAGAAATTTCTTTTTAAACTAGCAAAGAAACTTTCTAAAAGCAACAAGTAGCAAAACTCACCGATAGTCTTCAATATATGCAGATGGAAGCTCTTCATTGCTTGCAGGTCTAGCATGTTCACAAACCTAGATCAAAGCAACATGCAACAGCATACATTTTAATATAAAGTAGCAGGAAGCTTTAGGAGGCGAAAAATATCTGCAGAAGATTTTGAGATGATCAGGATACATAAATGAGGAATGGATATGTCATTAGGTCACGCATGAAGAATCATTCATAGATATGTTAAGTTCATTACTCAAAAATCAACATAAACCCCATACCACTGCAACCTATTCATCCTGACCTTTAGTCCCTAACGGCACAGCAACGTGAAAAACAGCCATTATACATAAACACACCAGGTGTATGAAAATAAGACTCTGAGAGAGTATATACAAGTTCCATGTTACCTGTTTCACATGGTCCACTATCGCAACCTGAGCAGTTCTGGGATCAATATATTCATTCTTAGCAATCTCACTAAGTGACGTAACCAGAACCTGCCATGAAGTTAGTATTCAGCCTATCAATCAAGTGCTTCACACCTTTCATTTTATGCACAAGAACAAAGACGCTATGTGAAGAATATTCATATATGTAGTAAACGATTACATCATAATTAGTGTGAATACTGAAAGGCAAAACATCAGACACAGATAGGATTTATGCCTGAAAGTATTTACGATATCATTAAACATCAACTCTTAATCTGCTCCACAATATGTAAACAACCTTCTATTCCTACATCACCATCAATGTAGTACCTATCATGCATTTGATCTTCTCAGTGTCTACTACTAGCATTTAAACTCGATAAACAAAGTAACCAAGGTATACTGCAAAAAATTATGCTCTAACAAGTCAGTGAATGATCAACACAGTTCTTTTAATTATGCAATCTCCACAATGTAGATAAACATATGCAATACTTCAATAGGTTATTACGCAATTATACTGGAGCATTCGACTAACTTAACTAAGGACTCTAAATTCAACAATGCCAGCCTACAAAAGGCCACAGCCTAATAGATTCACTCGCAGCAGACAAAACTCTCCTAATCGAAATGGAAACTACGGAACAAATTACTCGAATGATGATTAAAGTACAATCCATACAGCATAATGATGATCAGTTGCAACACAATATCACGGAAACCTCACAACAATCACAAGTGCAGAAAATTCGACTCAATAATTGAACTAACTACAGCTAGAAATGCAAGCTATAAAAAAAACACTGAAACGACTTGAACAGTGACGATCAAAATCAACGAACATCACATCAGTGTTACCTCACCGCTCCTATCGGGAAATTCGAGGCAAATCATGTGAGATTTGTTGTAGACCGGAAACGCCTCGGCAGCCGATGCTCGGTAGAGGCTCTCGCTCATCAAAATCGACTGAACATCTATAGAAAGTAGAGCATTAACTGCCTGTAAAAGAAGGCATATAGAAGAAGAAGAAGAATGTTGTGTGTGAAGGAAGAAGAATATTGACCTTTGGCGACGTATTGGATTTCACCGGGAGGAGAGTTGAGGAGGAACCATTTCGCGATCTCGATTTTCTGCTTGTCAGTCAGCTCCGACGCCGTTTCGTCATCGTCAGACATTTCTCTCTTCTCTTCGGAGAAGAAGGAGATCAGAATATAGACTGTATAATAAAATAAGCTAATTTCGATGGGTTTGAAATTTAGTAGAAATTTTATGTTCTACTCTCCCTCTCTGATTCTCCTGGTAAAAATGTGAAATATTACTTCTGATCTGGAAAATTGTATTTAGTGAATATACATTATAACTACATGCATTTATAAGTATGCGATATTACTAGTTAATTATGTATTTTTAACATGCGATAAATGTCATTCTGGAAATCACTATAAAAATAAATTCATGATGTAACTTATGTTATCACGGATCAATATCTATTGGAATTTGAAACATTTGAATCACTCATGGTTCAAAACGAGTCATCTTACTAGTTACTACCACTTACCTAGCCAACACATTGTTATTGATTTTTTGAAAATTCTTTTCTTCTTGAAACTAGAACAGAGCAGTGAGATTATCTTTCTAATGACGTGACGTCAATGAAACGCGAGCTGTAATATCTTAAAAGTTTTAAGTTAATTTAGGGCAACATCTTTTTTTGGTTGAATGAAAGGCATTAAAACATTACATAGTAAAAATCAAATTTTATTGCAATCTTCGTATTATCAGATTGTGGTTATAACCATCCAGGTATCGGATTAATCTGTAACCAATCCTAAAGGTTCGGAATCAGATTTATCTATTTTGAACAACAATAGATTCTTGATCTAAATTCAGAAAATAGGATTGGATTGGATTCATCTAATTCCAATGCACACCCCCTAGAAATGGCTATACTAAAAAACCAGATTCAAACAGAGACAATATGACATAAATTACACCAGACCATTTGCAGGTGTTACATTGTTGATATAAGCTAGAGCTCTTCCAGTAAAGTTTCATGCACGTTCAGCTACTTCAATGATCATATTTTGCAGTGAGCTGTTTATCAGTAACAGGGGAATGCATAGACGTTTAGCTCACACCCTGAAACCGGGAATCACGACCTGGGTCATAAATAACCAGATGCACACTGATCTAATAGCTGACAGTTCTGCACAGAAAGAACACAGATAATTCAGTAAAAGGTTAGCATCAGTAGGTCCTTTTTTAAATTTTCCCTCTACAGTTCTAACTGCACAAGTCACCCTTTATTTACAGTAGTAATTTTGGAACACGGCACTCTCTGGGACACTTCTAGAACTAAGAAAAGTAACACAGAAAAGGTTAACATCTTTGTACCAAGTCCATACTCCATACTTCATAAATCACATTCTTACCAGTGTCGAACTAAACTAATTTTGCTAGTAACATTTCTATATTTTATGGTTTTTTAGAATGATTTATTCCGAATTCACGTTCTCCATTTCATGCCGTGCAGAATATACATTCAGATTCTAAGCCATGAGTTGGGATTAAACTAATGCAACACACTTTAATGACATTTACCAACTCATAAATGAAATGAAGATGAAAAAACATGTACATACAGTACAGTGTAATGACCTCAACCAAAAGATACAACAAGATGGGAGATGCAGCAAGTTGATATTCAACATGAACAGCACCGAGTCATTTCAGATTAGTTTGACATTAGAAAACATGACCAGAACTGAGTCATTTCACGTTTAAGTTTTGACATTAGAAAACAACAACTAATCTATATTTGAAGTTGGAAGGGGGGGAGTGGGCTGATAATAATAATTATATTGATGCTTTTTACTTTCTTTTCTAAGTTGGTCGAAATTAATACCTGGACCTCTCAAGAGATGCACAGGCACAAAACCCAGTATATTTATCTCACTATTTCTATGTGCCTCCTTCCTTTATTTTCTTTGTGCTTTATTCTTTTTGTGGATATGAAAGTACTGTAAGCAGAATACTAACCTCTTAAAGGAAAGGTTTAGCATCTGAATCGCGTGTTATGACCTTCCCATCCTTTTCTCCGAAAAATATCTGAATCCAAAGTCCAAATATGCTAAAAGTCAAGTCTCCTTGCAATGACTAATAATGTAAAATTTGCAAGAGCCTGATTGGGAGCAACAGACCTTATCAACGATACCGAATTTTACAGCCTCAGTGGGCCACATATGTGCTCCCCCACTTTTGAAGATCTCGAAAATTGTCTCTTCCGTCTGTTTTTTTAAACAAAAAAAAGTAATTGAGGACTTGGTGATAAATGACAAACAAAAAAAGAGAGAAGGGAAAATACAATTTAATGTATCGACTCACTTGTCCTGTGTGCTTCGCAAGAAGCTCAACAGAAATATCTCGATTTCTAAGTAACTGCAAAATCAATAAAATAAGCCAAATTACCAATAGCAAATATTGCAAGTGTCTGTACTTCCTTAACGAGAGAACTCAGCTTTAGTAAAAAGATCAATGAAAGAACTCAGCTAGTCAGTGTTAGTGAAAAGATGAAGAGTAAAAGCAGACTCAACCTATTGTTATTTGTTACTGTTATAAATTTTATTAAACAGCATGTTACAAGTGACAAGCATGTCTAGGAAAAAAAAAATGGACACAATGAAAAGTTGAAAAGGTACATGTGTAATATGCCAGGAACACTTTTGAGTTGTTTATGTAGGGCATGAGTGCCATACTAGAGCCAGCAAGAGGTTAAACTTACCTCTCTGGCACTATTATAAACATCGGTTGCTTGCATCAATCCAGATGGAGGAACACGAGGTTGGTTTATCCTCACTGAAAAAAGAAAATTTTCTTCAATCATTTAGAAAAGTAGTAGGACAATATTTCTTCCAAAGAAACAACTAATATGCGATCAGTCACATAACACCTTGCGAATATGGCAGAGAGAACCTTTTGCCTTTGGTTCCTGCAGCAAGTAGGAGGCATGCTTGGCCATAAGCGGCTCCAAGGTTCATCGTATATATCTGCATAGAAGAGGTGGTTAATAATAAGTTGGTGGTGAGAAGACGGAAATGGAAACAGTGTCATGTAAAAAGCAAGTGTGGAGACGGAATAATATTGAAATTTGTCAACTCTACATGGTTTAACATGTCCACATTTTTCGTTTTGGAACATGTAAAAATCCCTTTTCCATTGAAAGTATACAGTCTTCTTCAAGAAGTTAGGAATGTCAACAGTTCAAATTTTGGGCTCCTCCACTCAAGCAAAAAAAAGAAAAAGAAAGAAAGATACGAAAATAAACTCAGACCACCTTGACAGTATCTACAACAATATTACACCTGTTGATAGAAAATTCAATTCAAAGTTCAAAGCATAAACCACCTACTGAGGCGCCCCACAAGAGTAGGAAACATAGAAAACCATATTTTCGATAGGCATAAATGTGTGGCATCGCTACAGCCAAAGGAAGCATTTTGTATCGTGGACAAAAAGTCAATTAATAGAATGCCTCACCTTGTTCTTCATCAGCATCATTGAATCATATATTGCAAATCCTTCGTGGTCGCTAGCAATCTAGTAAAATACAAGTCCATAATGTATCAGTTAGACAACATGAAAGGATAATCAAGTGAATTATGTAAATTCACAAAGAGAGAGTTAACACTGAAATAGTAATGGGGAAGGCTATCAATTACGTGGATGTAATAAGGAAACAGAACTGGTGCAGCAATGATTAGTGAGTGCACACTATATAAATTTTAACTCAGGCACTATTTTATTCTGTTCGGGATGGTAGCTAAAGCTTTAGCTTTATATTTTCTACTTGGGCTCCACATATTAGAAAGAACCAACAGGAACAGCCCAAAGATCAAGTTAGGGACTGATTGAAAGTTGAAACATATGAATTCACAGGGAACAATTAACAAAACCAACCATACAGTTTTTTACAACATGGGTCCCTTAATTGATACTTTGCATGATATATAATCAGTAAGCAAAACCAGTACCACTTTCAGACCTACTACCGCGCCATTGATTATACATGCAGAATAACAGTCTTTACGCACCAAAGGAGATAATAAATAAAAAAAAAGGAGATAAAAACCTATAAACTCGATAAGATAACTAAAGGAGATAATACAATAATGGATATAAAAATCTAGTGACTCACCTGTGCACCATCTTCACGAAAACATCCAGTGGAGTTGATGTAAACATAGATTGGGTCATCTGGATACTCCCACTGAAGGTACGTTAATTCTGCTATTATAAGCTTTGTAACAGCTGGAACCAACTGAAATATGGAATTCCTTCTTAATACTTTGACAGTAAGTGTAATAAATTCATACAAGTTAAGCAACACTTAACCATGTTTAATCTAACAATAAAGTGTTGTGTCAATAGTCAATACAACCTTCAAGAAAATTCATTCAAAAGAACAAACCAATTACATCACTATTAAGGCAAAAAGTGCCGACAGAAAGGTAATGAAACAGCCGAAAAGTACACAAAATTTTCCATTTCACACCATAAAACCGAAAACCCTGATTTAGCACATGAAACATTCCATGATGTCAGCTAAACTTAGACCTTCGCAGTAAAAGAACAAAACAACATACCGGCAGGCCAATGTACACTATCTTCTCGGCGAACAACATTGAAGCCAGGTCCGGTGGTCTACCTGGTATGGCATATGTCCCTCGTTTCCTTAGCTGCATCAAGCAACACACATTTGCACTACATTAGGATTTCGTGTTGAAAAAATGGTATTATCCTTCCTCAATAATGAAACTTGGAGGACTACAACGTTAAAAAGCAGAATCTCACACTCTCTACATCAAAGTCCCCTATAACCCAAGTTAGAACCATGAAATCCTTATAGCTTATGGGCATATGGCGAATCAACAACAAAATATGAAGAACTTGGCTTCGAAAGACATGAAATTTTTAGTCGCACGAACTTATAGATTGAATCTAACCATTTCAATGCCTCGAATGATTATAGTGAAGACATTGAACATAGAGTTCTATACTACTTGCTATCAGTAGTACTACTACTCCTACAGGACACAGCTGGATATATTAATTCTTCCATCAGCTTCTAACATAACTCCAAATACTATATGACTTTAAAATGTGTAATCTCTAAGTTCCAAATATCACCATGATAGTTTCCGTACAAGACTAAAGTGAAATGCATGAAAGAAGACACAACCTATAAGTTATTTTGACTCAAACACACCCCGAGTATTTGGTAACTAACTTGCCTCCACTCAAATTGAATTTGCCAAACACGTGTTTGTCTTCGCACTCTTCTATATTATGCCTACTCGAGTATTGTTACTAATCATCAACTTCAAAACTCAAATATCATATTTAACTCTATCAGAATCACAATTCAATACAAAACACAAAACTGCAAAAATCAACTTGAGTTGAGTTAATATTTCATCAATTCGAAATTTCAACTAAAGTGGATTTTTGAGTCAACTTGTCCTCCCACTCTAGAGGTTGCTACTCGAGTTGAGTTCCTATTCATTAAATTCAAAACTCAAATATAAACTCAAACAAATTCACAATTCAATACAAAACAAAAACATAAAAAATACTGAGACTATTTGTAATTCATCTCTTACATTTGTAGAAACACACAAAAAGCTAAAACCCTATAAGCAATAGAGTAGGTGAATAACATACATAAGCAGGTGTGGGAGCTCTCTTGGGGCCACTAAAGGGCATAAACGGCATTGAATAATCTTCTTTCCGATTGAGAATATTATCCGGATGTTCGGGATCATTATTGATGGCAACAGCAGCAGCTAGCTTCTGTACAAAGGGATCGTTAGGGTTGAGAGGAGGCAACGGAATCTTAGCACTGTTGACTCTGAAACTACGCCGTTTCAGAGATGGGGCGGACTGTGGAGATGGTTTGGAGGATGATGAGGAAGATGACGAAAGGGATAACGCCATTGGCACACGCAAGCTAATCGCCATTATGTGCCTACCAGCTTCAATTGGATTGCTTCTGGAGATGAAATGCTGAATGCCTGGTTATATTATCGTTTCGCCTGATGGTGATAATTTATCAAGGAAATTGTGAAATCCGTTCGGGGTTTTGGATGTTGGCGGTCAATTTGCGAGAGTAAACCCCTCTACTTCTATATATTTCATCAGATCAGATTTCTACTTCCTCCTCCGTTTCGAAAGTGAAAAAATTAAAAGTTTTACTATAATGTCGATATATTTTTACTGATTAAGATACAATATACGACTAGTTGAGAGCTAGAAATGTACTTCAAATGTCTACTAATCTTAAGTAAAATCACACAAATTTTAAGAGTGAGATATATAAAATTAAATAGAATAACTTAGAAAATGTAAAAATTAACTTGAATGAATAAAGTATGAGACATATAAAATCAACTATAATTAATAATGAACAGAGTACTGGGAAATAATTAATGAACTATGAGATAAATTTTCTATTCGAACACTGCAACTCATGTTTCAACGGACTATAACATAATATGAACAGTTGAGATTGTGCCTCGAAAGATACTTTCATACTCTACTTGATCCTTCAGAGTTTCAACATTGATGTTTAAGGTTTAACCTTAGTACGCATGTTATCCACAAACAACTTGTTTTGTCAAAAGTAGAGATGTCATGCTACATTCAAGTGGATTTTAGTTCGTATGGATTACATATGATGTACTTACTCGCTTATTTGGATAATTTTCTAAATGAGCTTGTACAGATAAATTAAATGTTTAAACTTTTTTTCTTCACCAAACTTTAATTTACAAAAGACTTTGTTGGGACCGATTCAAGTCCAACACGTATTTACAAAATGTAAAACGTGTTTGAGTAATATAAGATGACCATATGACATAATTGGACGTGAAAATGAAATTGAAGCTTAATTTAAAGGGGGGGGGGGGGAGGATTACACATGTTATAGAATCGAGTAGTGGGAGATTACAAGTTATTGCAATGCCTACTGATTCTTATAAAAGCTCAACTCAAAACATTGTGCAACTTTCAATTAGTTGGATAAAATATGTCGACCACATCACATCACGACTAATAATATTACAATTTCAACTCGATTATAAAGTGTCAACTCAGTAACCCATTATAAAATTTCATTGGATTATTATCTTTGGGGGTCACAAGTTAAAACTTGGTTGGGCCTATCTGCACTAGTTCATTGGGTCAAATTCTAAGAACTCCAACTGAAGCTGTGTTCCTAGCAAGCAGCCCAACTATTTGAGCCCAACGACTGTGCACCTAGGGTTAATCTGTTCCCAAATCCCTTCTTCTCTTCTTCACTTCGACTCTTCACTGTTCTTCCCGTCTTCACTTCACTTCTGACTGTTCTTCACTTCTTCCCGTCTTCTTCATTTCGTCTCCGAGAAGTCTGAATTCGTCAATCCGATTGGTAAGTGTTCGAAATCTTGAAACCTCGATTTCTTTCCCCTTGTCGCCGTCCTAACACAGTGACTATATTAGTAGTATCGATTTCGGATTCAAGAAAGGGATTTTTCTCGTCGATTCGTCTGCGGTTCCGATCAATCTTGTTG
>JAYMSP010006797.1:0-11011 GCA_036897095.1 Plantago elongata
ATTGTTCGAACATGAGAGGGGATCGACAACAGTGGGTTCTTCGATCAGATGAGAAGTTCGACAGATTGAAGAAAACTATTTAAACATGGAAGGGGGATCGACAACAGTGGGTTGTTCGACCAGAGGAGAAGTTCGACAGATTAAAGAAAATTGTTCGAACATGGGTGGGGATTAACAACAGTGGGTTGTTTGATCAGATAAAAAATCAATTCAATTGAATCGATCTTGAGAAAGAAGAGAAAATCGATTCAGTGGGAATCGATTGAAGGAGGATCGTATATTGAACGTGAGGTTTTGTATACGGGAGTTCTGCAGCGGAAGAAAGAGATGCGCATGAGCGCTTGAGAGATAAGGAGAAAAGGGAGAAAAGAGATAAGGGCAATCAAATTTATTGCATTGAGGGAACAGATGAGAGACATGATCAATGTTCGTTGGAGACTTACATGACTCTCATATCATGAAAGAACTATTTTCCCTATGTCTTCTCATTCATCAATCGCACATATATATGTACAAGTATGTATAACTAAATATAATAAGGAATCTTAATTTAATAATAATTTTAAGTACCAACGTTAAGAAGTAATAATCTATTTATACTTCTAACAGTGATACCTTTAATTGCAGCCAATAGTTGATTATTTAGGATGCATACCTAACTACCCGTTTATGCTGGAGAGAAATGAAGCTTGCATAGCTAAAGTGGTGATTCTTACCACCAACTTAAAAGGCCAAAAGCATTGTTTGTTTTCTATGTTAAGGTGATATTGTAGCTAACAGTTGATTAATTAAGATACATATCTAACTACATGTCTTGTTTTATATAGTGGAGCAAAATGAAGATTGCAAACCTAAAGATGTGAGGCAGAATTCTTCATATGATGTTTACCGCCTACTGGTAAAGCCATAAGCATTGTTTAATATCTATGTTAAGGTGATATTGTAGCCCATAGTTGATTAATAAGGATACATATCCAACTATCACTACAAAAATTCCGGTCACTGGCAATGCAACTTTTCCTATTTTAGCTCAAAAAGCATCAAATTCTGTAAAATGTAAATAAAACATCAAAGCGTAAAAATGAACTAAAAAGACTTTAAAACTAGAAATAAAGACTCACAAAGACCGTTAAAACGGACTAAATGAGACTCTAAATTATGATCTCATCAAGTAACGAAACTTTTATTGTAAAGGTAAATCGCCGGAACTCTGATGTTCTACTTCTTTTATATGACATTTATGTTAATGAAATACTCCATCCATTTCACTAAATACTTTTCATTTACTTTCTGCACAATATTAAGAAATATGAGTAAAAAATGGTTTATATAGATAAATTAATAAGCGTACAATAAAAAGTAAGAAAGAGAAGTGATAAAATAAGTAAGAGAGTGATTAAAGTATTAATAACTGAGATAGTGGGTTTTCATAAAAGTCAATGGACAGTTTTAAATTACATTCCAAAATAGAAAAATGGAAAGTTTTAAATGGTATGGAAGGAGTTGTTCTTAGGCGTAAATCGTGATTATACAACTTTATACATCCTTTGTGGTGTGATGTTTTGTTGAGTGATACAATTATAGTATCATTGAACTGCCTAGGGATATTTACATCGATTGCGTCTTGATATTTAGTATTATGTCTTGATGTTGTTAGGGGTAATGTCATAGGATATTAACTAGGAAGTTGGGAGTAGCGTAGTGCGAATTAGGTCAGAGGTCCTTTACCCCTAGTAACCATCGAATTCTAACACTATTGTAATATATTCTACTGTCTACTTCTGAATTGTCTGATTTATGCATTAGATACGTTATTTGCTTGTTCCTATGCTAAGTGTCTATGGACATCCCGAGTCAACTTTTGGCTATAAACTATGAATTTGAATATTCCTGAAATAAATAAATTTAATCTTTAATTGTGTTTAGAAGTTGCAGGAACTACAACGTAAACAAACCTCTAAGTGAGCATCAAAATTTAACCCCGCTGCCGGGGACACTTGACCGCTCAAGCAAGTTTTGATCATCCGAGATTAGTTGAAATTCTTTCTTTGGCTTTACTTTACACACTATCTTTCAACTCTTACTAGTGCTAACTCGTGAGGTGCGTCACGAGATGGTTTACTTCGAATATTGAATATAATGACAAAACTAAAAAAGTCAATGAGCACAATAAAATGAAAGGAAAAAATTATTTCAAGTAATGTGAGAAAATGTATAACTATGTAGTAGTATTTCAATCATCGAGAATAAAGTAACAAAGTATTGAGGTTGAATAACCGTAAATGTAATGGAAAAAAAAACAATTCATAGACAGTCCACTTAGACAATAATCCATGCCATGTCCACAATGAAGAATTTCTACCTGCACATAGTGTTAGAATTAATTAATATGTATGTATTCGTAAATATGAATTGAATAAAATTAATAGTGCATTATTAAATTGAAGCAAATAATACCTTAAAGATTTTGAAATATCTCCTTATAAACAGCATTGATGGTTCTATCAGTGGGATTACCATCATCATCTAAAGTCAAAACCTTGAGCCCTTTTCGGTTCGTCACTCTCGAAAATGTAACATATAATTGACCATGGCAGAAAACAGGTTTTGGAAGATATAGGCCCACATGATTCAAAGATTGACCTTGACTCTTATTTATTGTCATGGCATAACAAACTGAAATCGAGAATTGTCTTTGCTGGAATCTGATAGGAAACTTGGTAAGATTTGATAGTGTGAGCACCATTCGAGCAATCAGTGCTTCTGGCCTGCATTATTCCCATGCATCTTCTTAGCTTGAATAACCTTATTCCCGATTTTAGGAACAATTAGCCTGGTGCCATTACATAATTCATCGGCTTGGTCTATGTTCCTGAGAAGCATAATTGGACAACCTTCCTTAAGTCGAATGACATGATTCGGTACACCTGATGTCTTTATCGTGTTAGGGAACTCAGTTGAGTAGACATCTTCTCTATTAACTATGTCATCTTCATCAGGGCATATGCTATGTGAGCTCAGAAACTCATGGGCATCACCAGGCAGTAGGGACATGATATAGTCATTAACTTCCTGTACGGCCTCATTTGTTGGAGCTAGAATTGCCCTATATTCAAAGTAGTGGGTATCACCAACATGGCCTATAATGGAAGGGTATGTAGACTTGACAATAGCATCTAATGGATTAGATGCATCATGAATGACTATATCATCAGGCAATTTCAACTCAACCTCACCATCATTGGTGTCACCTTCACCATCACCAACCTTTAACAACCAGTCGACAAACTCCTTAATTTCACGAACCTCATGTGGTGAGCTACTTGACTGTTATGTACATAAGAGCATAAATGATTAGAAAAAAATAAAGATATGGAATATATAGTAAGGTTAAAATGAAAATATGGAATTCTTTTTGTTACCTGAAGACGCATGTTCTTGGTGAGCTTGAGTACACGACAATGATTCCATATGGATCTAGATGAATTGAGAGAGTGATGGACAATATCTTGCCTACTTTTTTTAGGGATCATAGGCAATACTTGTCTAAAATTGCCTCCAAAGACAACCACCAATCCTCCAAATGGCAGTTTAGAAGGCTCACCATCAGACCCTCTCATAATGTCTCTGAGACTGCGATCCAATGCCTCCATGCAGAACTAGTTTGTCATTGGCGCCTCATCCCATATATTGAGCTTTGTCTTCGTTAGTAATCCGGTTAGATCCGATCCATGGACAATCCTACTACACATAGTCGTCTCATCAACATTCAAGGGAATACTAAATCTAGAATGTGCAGTCCGACCTCCAGAAAGCAATAAAGATGCAATACCACTGGATGCCACAGGGAGAACAATATCACCTCTAGTTCGTATAGCAGAACAAAGTGTCTTCCATAAGAATTTTTACCGGTGTCACCGTATCCATATAGAAAGAAAACCCCTCCAGATCTAGTTGATATTGCTTCCATAATAGTATTGTATACATCACGTTGCTCATCAATCAATTAAACACGGATAAAGACGGTCATGTTCTTCAACCATTAAAGCGATATCATAAGATGTCTCCTCCAAAATGAGATTATTTTGACCATCTTCGACAACAACTTCATCTGGACGTGGCATGCCTTCAACTTGAGATAGACTCCATCCATTTCGAGACAACAACGTTTCTATCTCAAAAAATGTGAAATTAAGCAACTTTTCATTGGTGAGCTCCAAATCTGCATCCAAATTAAACGTGGCTTGTTGAAATGTTTTATTAAAAATAAAAGTTTTTCAATAAATTAAAATAATTAAACAAAAAGCAAATAGAAAAAATTGCAACATTAAGTACCTGGATTCTGATGTTTTCTTCGCATTATGTATTCAATATCATCGGATAATAATTCCCATGTATTTTCCCATACATGCATCGGTCTAGACATGCTGTTGGATTGGAGAATCATAGCAAATAAATGACTCAAATATCTACCGGATGCCCAAAAACTCGCTTCTTTGATAGCATCAATGTATTCCTTATCATCATCAGGGAGCCCTAGAGCGTAGCATGCTTCCCGATATGTTTGATGAACAAATGCTCTACGGTTCTTAGATCCTCATAGCATGTAGCACCTCTGATATGATTCAACATGATCATAAGGAACTATGATGGCCATGTTCTAATAGGAACATGATAGATCCTACCAATTTTACCATTGAATTGCTTCCTTGGCTTCCAATCCTTATAGGCTTGATCCCAGACATAATCCAAACTCAACATATAAGTATTGTAGAGCCTCTGGATGATTTTTGTTGTATTCCATCCACTTCAGGAATTTTATTTCAGCAATAGTATTGGTCTTCTCAATAAGATCATCTATGATATTACCATCCTTGAAAATCATGCTATGTTCACCATCAAGATGAAATAATAAACGCTCTATAGGCGGGTCTCTGTAATGTATATCTCTTCCCATTAGACGCCAAGAAGACTCACATGAGGATTTGTAACGACAATCCACGTAATCCTTCACTTCATTGTCAACGTAAATTTTAGCACCAATACGGTCTACCCTCTTGTTAACATATTTGAAGAGGTACTTGATTGAATTGGATTTGTTACGCAACTCCACATTAATATGCGCCTGATACTTCATCAACATATACGGATTGTATGGCACTATGTTCCTGATATCAAATAAAATGAATCATTACTGAATCATTAAAAAAAAAATCTGAAGCACAAAATTTAAGTTATTAAATTTAAAGTTGGGTACCTCTTGTCAACTGTTATACCATCCTTCTCGATAGTGTTACCAGTGTTACGCCTCTTATAGACTGGATAACCGTTTCCATCAAACATTGTTCTTTCATTAAAAGACTTTAGAAACTTCTTGAACATTTCTTTCCATCATGATGACACAGAGCATTAGGATGATTTGCACCGCATGCACCATGTACAATGTACTCCGAAACAGCTTTGTACAGATCTGGGTTGAGTTCCTTATCAGGAATCTCTGCACTTATGAACTCATCAATATCAACAACAATCATGTTTCGATCGCTTCTATAGATCCATAGTAGTATATGTGCATGTGGGAGTCCATGCTTTTGGAACTCAATGGTATAGACATCTACAATACAAAAAACATAATATAACTTTTAAATGATTTTATGGAAGTAAAGTTGAAAAGACTACAATGCAAATGTGTAAATACCTCCGACTGCTTGTCCAAAAATATTCTCAGTCTTCAAATCTTTAATCAATTGATCCAATTTCATTTTAAAAATACGACTTTCAATATGCAAAGTTCTTGATTATATACTACATTTAATAAGCAAAATAAATATAAGGGTGAATTTCATTTAATATCATTCTTAGATGATCCAATTACACTTTGGTCCATATTAGTTCAACAATAATATATAGGTCCATTTTCCATATAAGTCCTTATTTTGTCAATTTGAAAAGGTACCCCTTATTCCTTCCTAATTTAACTTAAATTCCTTATTTTTAAAATTTTATTTTTAATGCCTTATTTATTGGTTAATACCATAAATTAAAAAACTATAGGGGCCTTTTATAATCTTCCTAATATAATTATAATTTTAATAATATAAGTAGTTTCTGGACTTAATTGGACAATCAGAAATAATTTTCAGACCAATTGAAAGTTTGATTGAAATTTAAAAAAATGAAAATGGAAGAAGGATAATAGAGCTCCACCGGAGATGGCTGGAGCTTTGGAACCAACTCTGATGGGGTAGAGTACAACTCCATTCATATTTGTTTTAACATCATCAATGGAGAATTGAAGTTATTCCTACATCTCCACCCGGAGCATCTCCGGTTGGAGCTGTAAATTGCAACTTCAATTGGAGCTGAAACAATTATGGTGGAGAAACTCCACACCGCAACAACTCCGGTCACCAAATTGTGCAAACATGAGCTCATTGGCCACTTCCCAATTTTTACCCTTTTTTTCGAATTTCTAACATAATTTTCTTTTTATTTATTAGTTTGTTCGATGAGAATATGCTTTATGAAAACCATAAATATATGTATACTTTTTGTTTACATCTTCTATGTTATACTGCCACTTCTAGGTCAAATTACAATTATCTATTACTAATTTTCTATTCTTTGATGTATTTGAAATATCGTTACTAAAAATATTGTCTAACATTTTAATGCTTTTATTTGTTTTTATTTGTTTCGATTGAATTTCTTAAGTACTATTCCAGGGATGTACATTGGGCAAGTATCAATCTTAAAATTTAAATAAAATAAAATTAATGTATAGAGTTTAGTTAAGTCACATCAAATGGAGTTAGTAGTATAGTAATTAATTTAAAATTTATAGGTCACCGTGCTGAGAGCGATGTATTATTTCGAGTATTTAATAAATGCTCATTTTATAAAATTTAATTATTTTATTTTATTTATTAAATTTATATTTTATTATTTAATTTGTAATAATATTATAGATTGTTGTCTATGAATTTATCTTATCACGAATAATTCAAATATATTTTAATTTTTTAAAATTATTTTGCAGACAAAAATTATATGATATTAAATAAATACTTTATATAATGCCAACATATAAACAAATGAATAGTTAAATATATACATTACTTGTTGAAAATAAAACTAATTCCATAAAATTTCATGTATAATTGAATAAATTATCTATTTTTAAAATTTCATTATTTCATTTTATCTAATTTAATAAATTTATATTTTAGTTTAATTTATAAAATAATTTATTTAATTAATAATAGTATTCAAGATTTGTGTCTATGGATTCGTATTTATTCAAAAATATTTTTCGGATATTTGTTGTCAAAGTTAAATTAGATTTATTAAAACATTGTCTATTTAATATGATACAAAAAATAAACTTAATAAAGTATGAAGAAGAAACGAAAATTCAATGTTGCACCAAATTTAATCCAGTGCATATATGGAAGGTTTGGAAATAAAATTTTTATTGGTGTTAATTCCACAATAAAAGTTGACCTTGAGGATGATTGTGGGTTGAGAATACCCATCAAATTTAAATAATATATGGATAGATAACATTAATACAAAAAAAAAAAAGTATAACACAACTCTGAGATTGACAATCCCTCACGGAATCATTTGGCAACATGAGTGGGAAAAAACTAGAAACTACAATCCATTTGGAAATGCCGCCACCTTAGAATTTGAGCAATTGCTTAAGATTTAATTTGATCTCCAATTTGAGAGGGAGGAGATAGAACATGAAATGCCTAGGACAGTCGACGAACGTTTAAGGTTTGATGAGAACCGAAGAAGAGATAACTAGCAAGGGTCGACATACTAGAGGACGATGACATACCCATGTGCAACTAAGTTATACCAAGATTACACCACGTACCTCGAGCATATTTCTTGAGAAGATTGCAAGAGAGTATGGCATGAAAGTTACTCATCTGAACCAACTGTCTCATTTCTATGGGAACTCGACTGAGGATCCGATGTACTTCATGAGGAAATTCTACACAATAGTTGGAGGTATACCACTGAATGGACTCACGGAGTGTCAACAACAATTCTCCTTCCCCATATGTAGTTCGGAACACAAGGGCAACACTTAGTGACTCCATCCTTTATTGTGTTAGACGAAGTTGCCTAAAGGACAAGGCAAATAATTGACTTAGTATATCATTATCGCCAAACATATTGACTACATCACTGCAAGAAACAACGTGAAAAGAGACGGCTCCAGCGACGGTAACTATTCGTCGCTAAAACTAGCGACGAATCGCTAATTTTAGCGACGACTTAGGGAGAATTGAGCTGAAACGCTCAATTCGTCCCTAAATCGCGTCATTCCGTCGCAATTTAGCGAAGGAATAAGCGACTGATATTAAATTCGTCACTAATAACTTTGAAAAAAAAAAAAAGAGAAGCAGGCGCTCCGCGAATCCAGAGCGCCGGCTAATCCGTCACAACGACGGATAATTCGTCGCTGTGACTGATTAAATGAGAAGCAGCCAGTTGACTGGCTCCTCCTTTCTTCCCCTTCTCGTTTTTCTCCTCTTCTTCTCAAATCTCCATTTCTTCTCCGGCCATTTCTTCTCTAATCCAACCACATTTGGACTTTACTCGAAGATCTTGAAACAAGGAGCTCGGTGGTGTACGAATTTCAATTTTCATCCGCTAATTTCTCCGTAATCGAAGGTATTTTGGCTAGAACCTTACTTTTCTAAAATTTGGGGATCTTGTAATTTTCGACTAATTTGAGCAATTGCATGTTTATGTGAAGTATGGAGTAGCTAGATTAGGTTATATTATGTATTGTGTTTACTTTGAGATTTAGAAATTGATATGCATGAAGTATGAAGATAGTTTAATTTGATATTTTGGCAAATGTAGTATGATGAAGAAGATTTAGTTGAATTTTGGCAAATGTATGATGAAGAAGATAGTTTTTGGGAACAATGTTACATACTAGCTTGTTAAACTTAATTTGTTATGAAGATTATGATTGTTAATTAGTATAATGTTGATAATGTAGTAGTGGTAGTTTCAATTTACAGTTTTAGAAACAATCTGGTTTTGAAAATGAATGTGATTTATACTAGTTAATTAATTCTATTGTGGGAAATACACGTAACAAATTGGAAGAGTACAATCGAGTAAATATAATAAATTTAGACATGCCATGTAAAAAAAAAAAATAGAATGAGTACGGATCGTTCATGGATGTATCGTCGAACTGTAAATGGAAGAGTACAATCGAGTTTTGTTAAAGGGGTTGAATATTTCATTGCATTAGCATTGACACATCCGACTTGTGTGATAGGGGGTTGATAAAATGCCCTTGCAAATTAGAAACATGTTGTAACAAACGATTTTTGACTCCTGCAACGGTAGTCGAACACCTGAACTGTAATGATTTCGTGCCGAAGTATCTAGTTTGGAATAATCATGGTGAGTAACCAACCTTTGAAAGAAATGTGATATTTAAAATGGAGGGAGAGACGGGGGTTGGATTGCCTATTGAGTGGTGGAATGAGCTCGAAGTATGTGCATGGCATAGATGAGGATGTAGGTTTTGTGGTCTCGATCGGTAGAACGAAATTAGAGGTCGGATGATATAAGAAGTAATGCATGAATTAGAGGTTGGTAGGTTAAAATTAGGTGATTTTGGCTCGGATATGTATTAGGATTATCTTAATTAGTGCTAACCATGAAATGCATGTAATTCATAAAACTCTACAACTATTGTAATGCAAAATGCATGTATTTTATTTATTGGTATGAAATTTTCGTCATGAAGTAATTTTATAATATAATTGTAATGCATTTTATCCATTACAAATTCTTAAAGTATCTGAATGAATTAATAATGTAAATAATTAATGCAATACACATTATAAATCTAATACATTGATACGCATGTTAAGTATGAATCCTGATTGTGAGTGGATGTATTCTCGCACTCTTAATGGTAGAAAACCCGTGCAGGCTAGGGAAGAGTACATAGAACTAAACGAAAACGTATATGTAGATCTTGCCACAGGAGATGTTGTCGAAAGTATGTATATGTTATATGTTTACATTCTCGTAGTTGATGATTATCCAATATTTACGTGATTATACGTGTTTCTTGTATTTATTTGCAGATGCCACGACGTATGAGGCCGACATACCCCACCTAATTTTATGGCGGGTGGATCTGACACACCACTTACTGATTCTGATCACTGTACCTCTGATTCTACCTTCGAGGAGGGTTCTAGCAGCCAGAGTCGTATTGCAGAGACTCCACCTGGCTCGATTCCTGGTTAGACACCACATGCTGCTGGTGGCCCACGTACTGATCCTTGGGCTAATTTACCCCTTGATGATTGTCCATATACAACCTTTTAGTACAATGCCATGTGGAAGGATAAGCCGGTTCTGTTCCCCATCAGCAAGGATCAATAAGCACTAGCTTGAACTCTATTAAATTATTGTACTTGTATATACGAATTTCACATGTACAATTGGAATATTAATTCGCATCTCACTCGCACGTAATAGTTTCTGGCCCGATGATGCCCACAGAGCACTCACCCCCAGGCCTTCCATTCGAGGATGGAGTAACCGGGACAGGGTGGGGAGAAGTGGTCACTTCTCTCAAATGACATGAAGGGATACTACTTCGATGAGCTCAGGGTAAGCTTAAAACAGTACAAGTCTTAAGTTGTTGCTTGTGTGTAATTTCGTTGGTGTGGTATGTTAGCTATTTTACTTGGGTGATAGTCACCATTGTGTTAGTACAATTTAAGACAATATGAGTGATCTATTAGCCACTATATGTGAGTGGTATGTTAGCCACTGTACTTGGGTGATATGTTAGTCACCATTGTGTTAGTTGTTCTACTCAATGAGATATTTTGATTAAGTTCTTTGTGTGTTGTGGGAAATGTTGTAGAAAAAGTACTACATCCCCAATGCTTTACTTCCCCAGCTGTGGGATACTTTTGAGACCGTAGGGTCGAACCAGTACAGA